>QYAP01000032.1:121112-174775 GCA_003988905.1 Hymenotorrendiella dingleyae
GCATTGAGTTTTAGCTGTTTGGGGAGCAACCCTCTTCTATCTTATAGGGCAGATATCTTTGAAGAAACGCGTCTTCTGTAAGGTCTCATGGAAGAACTTAATAATAAGATATTAAGTATTTATATTAAAAGGAAGTAAAATAGGGTTATTAGTATTTTGGGCGTAAATCGAATTATATAATATAATAAATAAATTAAAATAAATTATATTATTAAACTTTTATAATTATATTATATTATATTTCATTGAATTTTTAATCTTTTTTATTCTTTCTTTTAATACCTTTATTTTCTCCTTTATTAGACTTATTTTCCTTTTTATTATATTTATTTTCCTTTTTATTATATTTAATTATATTTTAATCTTATTTAATTATTCTTTAATTATTCTTAAATTTATATTTAATTTATTATTCTTCTTTTTTTTCCTTTTTAATGTTTTTTATTTAAACAAGAATATTAAATTAATTTTTAAAAAAATATTTTTTAATTATTAAAAATTTAGAATTAAACTATTTTTTAGTATTTTAATATTTTTTTTATTATCGGAATATCTTTTATATCTTTTCTAATTTTAATAATAAATATATTAAGTAGGCCTAATATTATTTCGTTATTAAAACGAATAATTGAAATTATAATAAAAAAGGTTAAAATAAAGATTATATTAATTATAATCGTATTAATAGGGGTAATAATTAAAGGTAAATTAATAAGAATAATAATAGATTTAATATTTAATAGAGTTTTTAGATTTTATTTAAAAGAGAATTCGGATAATAAAGTTATAATAATTTCTTTTCTTTTACGTATAAGGATATTTAATTTATAAGATATAATTGGATTTTTATCCTGTTTTAAAAAGAAAAAGAACTTAATTTCTTTAACTTATTTAATAAAAGAAATAGTATAACGGAATAATTCGGATATTATAAAATAATAAAACGATAATTAAAAGATTATTAAAAGTTTAAATTTAATAAAAATAAGTAAATATAAATAGAAATTAGATTTTTTATTAAATGGTATTATTAGAAAAAGAGGAGAAATATAAAATATAAATATAAGGATTTAAGTAAATATATAGTTCATTTAATAGTTTATATTAGTTTAATTATTCTTTTATTTCCTTAATATTTTATAAAGTATAATTTTTATAAATTTATTTGAAAAATTTTAATTTCTTTTAGAAAATAAAATATAATATATTAAATAATATATTAATAACTTTTTTCTATTTTTTTAATAAAATAGGAGATTATATAATAATATTAATATATATTAAAAAGAGATAAAATAAGTAATTATCTTAATATTTTTATTAAATAAATGTTTTTTTAATATTTAATTAAATTAAAGAGAAGATTAAATAGGAATTTGGATTCTATTATAGATTAGATTATAATTAATTCGCTATATTATAGCCTTTTTTTTTAATTAAAGTTTTAAATATATTTATAAATATATTAATATTAATAAATATTCTTAATAAATATTATATTATATTATTTATATATTTATATAAGGTTTAGAAAAGATTTTTTATTATATTAAAAACTTATAAAAAGTATAAAACTTTAAAGGTTTCTATTAAATTATTTTTTATTTTATTATTATCCGTAGATTAAATAGTATTTTATAATTAAAGAATAATTAAATTATATTATTATTATTAAAATAATAAATTTTATAATTAGTTTCTCATATATACTAATAATTAAATTACTTAAAAAAATATATTATTTTTTAAATTTTTATTTTTTTATTTTACCGGTATATTTATAAGAGTAAATACTTTTCTTTTATTAGTATTATTATTATTTTTCGTTTTAAAAATATTAGTTTTTTTTTTCGAATTTATTTCCCTTTTTATTAATAATTCTTTAAATAAAGCATTTATTTATTCTATAATATAATTACTCTTAATAATATCTTTAATTCTAATAACCTTTTTCGTAATTATAATCTTCTTTATTATTATCTTATTTTTTTCGAAAGATTTATTCTTTATAATCTTTATTAAATCCTAATTTCCTTAATTTGAATATTCAATAATAATACGGATTTTAATTATCTTAATAGATTTATTTGTTTTTTTAATAATATAATAATTTTTATATAATTTCTCTAAATTAAGCCCTTAATAATAATTATATATTTTCTCATAGTTTTTATTAATATATATATAATTTAATTTAATAAGAGGTTTAAAAATAGAGATTAAAAAAAGAGATTTCGTTAATATCTTTAATATATTAATAATTAAAGTTAAATTATTGTTACTTTCATTATTTCTATTATCTTTATCGTTTTTATTTTAATTATTATTAATCTCGTTCTTTAAATTAAATATAATAATAATAGAAGATTTACTGTTGGTCTCACAGGTCTACGCGTACGTAGTGGTTGGTTCTGGGTAATCGATATATTCTGTGTATGTGTGTGTGTTGAGGAGCAAAGGATGAAAGGAGAGGATACGAGATATGGGTCACGTGACTAGCTACGAATCGAGTGGATCCAAACAATTATTTAATAAGTAATTCTTATTAAACGATATATCGGTATATTAAAGGGAATAATTATACTAATATTAAATAATAATACGGATTTAATAAATAAAGTAATAATAATAAAATATTTAAATCATTTATATTAATTATATAATTTATTCTTTCTCTTTTCTTAAATTTCTTATTTAAAGACTTTCTTAATAATATTAATATCAGAGCGAAATTTTATTTATATAATTAATAATATATATAATATATTAATTATTTAAAAGATTCATTTATATAATTTCTTTAATTAGGCGAATATAAAAGGAATTATATAAATAAATAAATATCCAATTATAAAAAAGAATATTATATTCTAAAAAAAGTATTATCTTTAATATAATTATTTAATTAGATCGAAAATAGTATATAAAGAAAAATAGTTAAACTATTAAAATAATAATTATATTTAATAGAAACCTTTAAAAGTAGATTTAAAATATAAATAGGTTATAGTTTATATAATTGTTTATAATTAAAAAGCAATTATAATTATAATATTTTTTATTAATTTATAAGAGAATAAAAAGCTAAGTATAATATAGACTAATAATAAAGTATTAAATACGATAAAGATAATATAAATAGAAGATATTAAAGGTTTAATTAAGCGAATCGATATTGATTACTTTATTAAAAGAATATTAACTTATATTATAGATATTAATATAAGGAATAATAGGGAATACCGTTATTTTCCTTAAATATATAAGTTATTAAATTATTTAAAGTTAATTTTTATATTATTTATTGAATATATTTTTATTATATAACAAATAATATAAGACTAATAATAAAAGCTGTTTTTATTAGAGAATATATATTTAATAATTATTGATTTTAATATAAAAAGCGTTAAAATCGATATAATAAATGTGTCTATTTTATATAGCAAATCCGTGCACGCTGTTATACATATTCAATAAAATGGTTATACAACTTTTGTACTATTACAACTCCTAAATTATACATAGAGCGATATTTATTAACCTAAGAGTTGTACTACGTACAATATGCTGCTACCGTAGGGGTCATAGCCCAATCTTCTTTCACCATCATCTTTTTATTACCTGGAAAGAGAGTCTCCCTTCACGCAAGACTCAGAATATAAAACAAGCAATGGAATTCTAGTTAGCAGAGATTCTCAGATTCCAGATTTTCAATCGAGGACCAAGAGAAGTAGAATCACAATAAGCGAGCTACGAGAAAGTTTGCGAAGATGGTTGGGGTGACGAATCGATATATATACCCAACAACATTCGACTTGAGTTTGGGTTTGAGAATAGAAGAGCGTGGTTGAGTTTGATTTTTAACTAGTTTTGAGGTTTATGCTTTCTCTCGTTCTAAACTCAATTCCCACTTCCCGCTTATGAGCCTGATTTAATAACGAAAAACGCTCGGCTTGTAAACGGATAAATGTGGGTACTACAGTACTGTAAGAACCATGGGTAATTACTGTCCTTAATGAAGTAAGGAGTTCATCAGACCAGTCCTCCCTTCTATTTCGATATTAATTCTCTTGATGGATCTGATACAATGAGGTGTAAGATGGAAGAGATAGCACGGTTAGTTGAAAGTGTGTCCTCGCTCTCCCTCGTTGAACTTAGACCTCTTAGTTAACCTACAAAATGAGCTTCAAAAGGGCAAAAGAGGTGGGCTCCTAAGTCAATTACGGTATTGAATTCAAACGTCACATTTCAACTTCACAGGTACCTTGCAAAAACACACCAAAGTTATTGTCTTAAAATCGACTTTCCATTCCATTGTTCTAGTTACAAGCAAGCGAGATAAAGCCAAGCCAACCCGACAACCAGGACCCAGGTCCGAAAGGACAATCCTCAAGAGGGAAAATAAAATAATAATAATGGCATAAAAGCCTCCCAGATATCAAGCATCAACAAGAAGCTGCATATCCTCGCTAATGACGAATCGCTGCTCTTCCAGGGGGGAAATGGCGAAGATACAATGTGCGGTCGCTTGCTTATTGAACCAGATCTCAATTCGGGGTATTCCTGTATGAGTCGCAAGTCGCAACAAATAAAAAAAGTAAGAACGCAGATATGTGTGCACACAAGATAACTGCTACCCACTACCACCCATTTTACATGCTGAGAAGAAGAAAAATAACGCAATCCCACCACAAGGAACAAAGAAAATCAAGAGAAGAGGAAAAAAGGGGGTCTATGCCAGGCAATTGCGGTACAGGTACAGGTTGAGCCGCGCAGTTTGCTCATATTGTACCCTGCGCCGAGAATATGATTGCGGAGAATGGTGGCGAGATCATTTGATCGTGCTTTTTATGGTACAGGGAGCCGCTGAAATATGCTGAATACCGTCTTCGTGAAGGCTTTGACGATAGAATGCAAGGGAAAGCATGCAAGTTGCAGCTCCTATGAATGCTAGTGTAACACAAAGGGCCGTAAAAATCGTATGTGAAAACAGTTTTCCGAAATTGCCAAAGTCTACCCAAATGGGAGATATCAGCAATATGACTGTGGTAGAATCGAAATTGCGCATCCAAGGGCCAGAATTTTATTATCGTTCCTCGTACCGTTACAAGCGTGAGATCGTATCGTCGTGACGAAGGGTAATGGAATATGTCTTTTTTACAACCAGTTACCAGCACCCTGACCGGCAGTGCCTTGGCCAGCACCGTTTTGGCCAGCACCTCGACCATAGGCAGGAGGAAAGTATTGGTTCGTGGTGAGAGGAGATGTCATTTCGCCGGTGTTTGGGAAGTTGCTGGCACCTTGACCTGGTTGACCAAGAGCAAGAGAATGGCCATTAGCGTTAGCAGTAGGGGTGGTAGGGGTGTATCCATTTGTGTAAGCAACGTTCTGGTTGGCAAAGTTACTTGCTGAAACAGAGGCATTGGAAATACCACGTTGGTGACGACCAGAGTTGGTGTTCGGCTCCACCAAAACCTCAGCCGGAGTTGCTTGACCACTTGAGGGACCGCTGTTACGGCCTTCGCTGCCTTGAATCTTGGCTTGAATACGACGACCGTAAGGGGTGGTTCGGATGGCAGGCAAGTGTGGGCGAATAGCCTCAATCAAACGAGCCTTCATGTCTGGGTTGGCATACTCGAGAGCGGTCTGAATGACATAGTTGGCAAATGAATCGCGGAGTAAACGGTCAAGCTCGGTAGGTTGAAGCATTTCCTCAATCAGCATATCCTTTGAAGGCTCTTGAGCGCAGCGAAGACACTTTTCAATGACGTTGGAGCTGAACTTTTGCTTGGAAAGCTGACCGACACGGCCTGCGAACATAGCGACAAGTGGCTCTGTGAAGATAGGTTCGTTCAGGTCAAGGATGTATTGAACCACGTAGTTGCCAAAAGGATCTTGGACAAGAACATAGGCATTGTTGGAAATTTGTCGGATCAACCAGGCTTTCTGTTCTCCAGAGGCATGATCAATGCAACGCTGCAAAACACAGCAACCATGTCTATGAGTACCTGTGAAAAACGTTAGTGATTTTTGCATATTTTGAAGGTAAAGGGCCAAAGATGAGATTGCAAAAGGGAAGGATTTCACTTACCAACATCAACGCAGTATTGTCCAACGGCGTCAAAGATGAATTGAGCATCCTCAGGAGAAAGCTTGTTGAGGCACTTTTGAATGACGTGATTGCCGTTCAAGTCTTGAATAAGCTCAACAACTCGGTATCGAAGAGCGCCAATGATTGTCTGGACCTGACCCGTTGTGGAGATAAACTCTATCATCTTTTGCAAAGCTCGTGTTCCATGTTGGTTCAATGCAATGCGAACAAGGTCGGGAGCAGCGTTTTCGATCAGAACAGTGCGCTCATCATCATTGCAGTACTCCAAGAGCTTCTGGCAAAGATAGTTTCCGAAAGGATCAGTCATCAACTCGATAACATGTTGGTTGGTCTCAAGCCAGATCATATGAACTTGATCAGGGTTGCGGTCCTCGAGCTTCTTCTGAAGATAACGGCATCCATGTTGGTCCTTGCAAAGTGCGTAAATCTCACCACCAAGTTGTTCAAGAGCCATGTTGGCAAATCGGTTCATTGCTAAATCAAGTTAGAGGGTGAACAAATTGAAGAGGTTGGGAAACTTACCTTCACCATCGTTTTGACGACGTTGTTGAATAACACGAGCTTGGCTGTCACGAGGCGTTGGTTGAGGAGAGTACATGCCATTAGGGTAGCCACTGTATGGGTTCTGTGGAGGAGGGTACATAGGTTGGTTCATTTGCATGTTCTGCATTCCCATGGTCATCATCTGCATATTGTAATTGTTGTTGTAATATCCAGGAATTGGAGCAGCAAACTGTTGTTGACCACTCGTTGGCGAAGTCATACCAGCCGGGACCTGTGGTTGGGACATGGGTTGAGTGAGAGAAGGTCCGAAAGGTGGGGCACTGGCTTGCAAAGCGGATTGAATGGATTGATAACCACCATTTTGAGCTTCGCGCAACGTGGCAGTCTCTCCAGAGTTCAATTCACGGCTGAGTCTGTTCATCGCATTGGGAGGAATTCTACCCAAGCTAGCATTGTGATTATGAAGGTGCTGCTGAGCATGGGAGTTGGGAGTGGTGTTGGGACTGGCAACTCCATTGGTGCTAGGTCGCATTGTAGGAACATCGTTGGTAGAGTATGACTGTTGAAGCTTTGGTGGCGTAGCTTGAGTCATCTTTGGAGGAGAGGAAATATGGGATTCTTGACCGTCAAAGAAGTTCATATCAATGGAGTGTCGGTAAGAAGGGCGGACGCTGAGAGGTGAAGAGGGATCATTCATGGCAGTCGAAGAAGCCGAACCGTTTGTTTGACCTTGGCTAACGCTCATGGGGAGGCTCTGCTGAGATTGAGAAGATCTGTGGCGAGCAAACGAGCCCCAGCCGTTAGAGTGTGCCTCAGGGCCAGGTGATTGGGATAGAGCCAAGTCGAGCGCGGCAGAGGAAGCGGAAAGCTGCATATGGCGGTCAGTGAGCATTCGAGGAAAGCAACTGGTTGAACTTACCACACCAGGAAACTCCTCACGGCGAACAAGAATTGGAAAGTTGTCCTTGTTGGCATTCACCTGCAAATAGTTCTTGATGTCCGGCGAAGTTGCACCATCCTCCTCTCCGAAGAGAAAGCGAGTTGTGTTGCTCGGGTCAACAGAGAGAATGTCCTGCATGGTGTTGCGAGATTTCGTAACCGGCATAGAATATCTGTTAAGGCTGCTTGATTGTCAGCGGGGTAGCTCGAAGGCGAGACCAGGATACGGTGTCCGCAGAGGTTGAAGTTGAAGGGTGAAGTCGAAGTAACGAGAGCGTCGAGAACAAAACAATAATAAGCTGATTGGGGATATTGAGTACAGCGCAGGCAGTAGTTGGCCCTTTTTATTATGGTGGATAAGAAAGATCAAGGTGGAAGAGGACGAAGGTTGTATTATCGTGTTGTGTTGTTGAGGAAGAGGGAAGGAAGGAGGGCGGGAAAGAGGTTGGGAATCAAGTAAAAAGAAAAGGTCAGGTTCGGGCCGCTAACCCAAAATTTGCAGCAAGAGGAGGTGAATAAAGAAGCGGATTCGGAAGATGCTTCCTGCCAGGTAGCAATTGAAGGCGAAGCTCTAGCAAAAGAGCATATCCTACGCAATATCACGAGACACTGGCTTCAAGCCTGTGAAACGTGATATTCATGAGAATGCTCCAGCAATGGCTCTGCCGCCTGGCAATTGCAAACGGTAAATTCGTCCCAAATTGAAGGTGATAAATTCCTGAAGGTGATAAATTCCAGTGCAATATACTCATCACCAAAGCTTCTTCCACACCTTTGTAGCCTCAAAATGTAAAAGTAAATAGATCGTTCACTTACGCATTGGTGGCTCTGTGACTTGTTGGGTCCTGGCGAACTGCTTCCTCCTTCTCATCTTCGTCGCTATTGCGCCTAGAGCCCGGGACAGATCGTGTAGGGAGCTTGTCGTCCATCATGCGAGACTGCAATATACCTGATTGGGGAGATGTAAGTTGCGAGCCTGATCTACCTGGACGGTTGTAAAGGCCGGGTGGTGATTGAAGGCTAGAGGTTGAGTAGCGGTTTGGTCGTGAGAAGACGGAAGGGAAGCCGGAGCTACTTTCTCTGTATTCGGGAGGAGTTGTCGGTTCGGATTGATGTCCTTGGTTATTGTTTTTGGTTCGGCCGAGGTCTTCTTGCATCTGCGCTAGTTCTTGTTCTTCGCGGCGTTGCTGAAGGTCCAGCAGTTGCATCTCAGCCTCGAAGCGCCTCTTTTGTTCTCTCAGCCTTTCGTACTCGAGCTTCTTCTTTTCTAGCTGCGCAAGCTGTTAGCAGGTGGCAGATGGACAAATTGCCCAATAGCCGTTGCGGGGCAATTGGTATGTGGTTCGGAAGGAGGAAATCTCGGAGTCGCAAGTGTTGAAGGTTTTTTGTTTTTTGTTTTCGTGCGGTTCGGAGAAGGGGATTGCTTACGAGTTGGACTTTGTGGTAGGTCTGCGGCGTGAATATTAGCAAAGTCTTATCATACAGCAATCGTGGCGCAAGTTGAGAATATGAAGGTTTTGATGTTATTGTGGTGTGGGGACAATAGCAATTGTGATTGCGGAGGGACAATAGCTTACCGACGGGCCATATTCTTGCGGCTCCTGCATACCGCGCTGGTTCGCCAGCGTGGTCATTGTAGGAACCCGACCTGAATCTGTGGTGAATCTGCGCATCAACCCTCCACGGCCATCTTGCGAATGCAAAGGCTGGGGCACCCGGTTGCCATTTCGAGGCGGCGAGACGAGTCCCAGCAAAGAAGAATCACTCCCATTCCCGTTTCTTGGGGATTGTTGGCTTCGGAAGCGCAACTCGTCCATTCGATCGCTAGTGCTATTGGAATATGCCATTTTCAAAGGATAAAGACTGCGAGCGATCAGCTCAGGACATTTGGCAGGCAAAGCAAAGCAACGCAGCGGCGAGACAAGGTGGGGGACAGGAGTGGTTGGTATAGTGGAAATTCCGGTGCAGTCTCAGCGGACACACCCGCACTTCCTTGGAATCTCTGTCTCTCTCTCTGCCTCGGACTCAGGGCAAGGACCTTACCTGCAGAATAATCAAAAGAAAATCGAAGGATCAGCAAGCGTGCTGGACGACCAGGCGCGGGGCAAAGAATGAATTGTTGTATCCAGAAGAGAAAAGACGTGGTGGGAGCAGTAGGGAGACGAGGTTTGGAACTAACCCCTGCGGTTGCTGCTTTTCGCCTAGAACTAATGAAGCGGTGGGGAGCCCGCTGGTTTGGCCGCCGAGGGTCCGTCGCGGAGGGGTTTGGATGGGAAATGAGGACGTAGATGGTACAGAGGAGAGGGAGAAGCCTTTGGGAAGAGCTACGTAGAGGAGGTATATGGGTACATTATTGTTACAGCAGGCGTAGTGAGGAGTGGTGTATAGTGGTGGTGGTGGTGGTGCCGGTGGTGCTGGCTGAACGATGCACGATCGAGAGGCAAGTTCGCAGTGAGGTATGGTACCGGTTGAGGAGCCACTGCGACTGGGAGCATGGGAGGAGCAGCGAGAGAACGTGCATATCACACATATCACATATGTTCGTCAAGCCCCGGTACTTTAGACTACTCTACAGCATACATGATACAGCACAGCACGTCGGCATTGCAGCCAGTTCGCCGGCGAACGGCGGCCAATCTGGACAAATTAGGCCAGTTTAAGCCAGTTCAAAGGCGCCAGCTCATCGCAAGTGCAAGCAACGCACCAGGCGAAGACCGCAGGAGCAGGAGCACGCAAGTGGAAGCCGGACCAGGAGGGGACTGGTAGTTTTATGTCAGTTCTGTGGCAGTTCTATGGACTGGAGGGGACTGGTAGTTGTATGGTGGTTCTCGTCAATTCTATGGACTGGCTGGTAGTTGTATGGCAGTTCTACGTCAGTTCTATGGACTGGAGGGCAATCTGGCATTGGACTGTACCGCCAGCAATACCAAACACCCATACTACAGTGCCTGTTGAATTGGCCAAACCGACAAGTCTCAATGGCTGCTGTTATGGCTGCCACTCTGGCTACCCCTCTGGCCGCTACCAGTTGTCATAGGGGTATCATAGGGCGACGCTATCTAGGAACTCGGTCCAGTTGCAATAACTAGCTTTGGCACTTGTCCGGCGCCACAAGCGCAGGGAAATCAAGCGGCGGCAGCATCAACACCACCGTGATGTCGAGCAGTAGTGGGCAGTGATCAGTAGGTGGCGGGAAACCGATGAAGCTACGCCCGCCAGATGGATTACGATGGAGCTACAATCTACCTGAGTAGCTCCGTCCGTCCCATCTTTCCATCTCGCCCACCACGGAGGTCTCCAGGCTCCTCCAACAACTGCTGCAAGTCCCCTGGATTCCCTGTGCGGGCGACATGGTTCGTATGCGCCTTTGAAGCCCTTGAAAAGCCCCCGTATCGTCGATTGGTCCATTGCCCGCCGAACCAGAGAGCAGCATCGGAAAACGGCTGAGCCGCTCGTCAGAAGCATGGCAAGGGTAGCAGTACATATGGGTACGGGGTGAACGTTGGGCTCTTTCGCTGTCAGACTCGGAGTGAGTTCCATCAACACCGTCCTTGGCCTTCGATATAAAAATAAGAACTTTGCGGTACCGTACGATATAAAGTTCCTGCTGGGTGGGAGCATCCGGAAGTTTCCCAAGTTCACTGACCAAGCCCGTGTGCAATTATTGCGTATGAACCGGCGCTCGTGCGGCAAATGGAGAAGGATCGGGTTCCTGGGCTGGAGCCCACTTCGGGCCAGTGAGCGCGAAGCATTTGGACGTGGCGAACGAGGGGAAACGCTCGGAGTCTTGAGGGGTATTGAAGATCCCCAGAGAAAGACCAGGAGGGGGAAACCTCGTGAGGGGTCATGTGCAAGCATCCTCATTCGCTCCCTCAACACTAAAAATGCCTCCTTTTCCTCTCCATGTGTTCTTCCCTCCGAATCCGAATCCCATCAGGGCAAGCAAGAGAGAGAGAGAGAAAGGGGTCCACTCGGTAAGCATGCGAGTACGGTGCGGTGAGTTTGACAAGTGAGTAAGTACGTCGTGGTCCTGCTGGAACGAGCAAAACGCGGGCATACCGACGTGCTGGGCTTGACGAGGTACCTAGTCCTTTTGACAGGTGCTAGTGACGAACGACCACGCGCGAAAGTAGCGGTAAGATTCACGCCCAAGTCAGGATATCCTGCATTCCATTCAACAAGGCGAAACCGCGTCTGCAATTCCCAACCTCTCTCGAACCGCGAAAATTAAAAAAAACCACAAGCCCCAATCATCATACCCAGAAGAGTGGGTGCGACCGTTACTCAAATGGGCGGTGAAGCAGTTCCGGCCGATGCCACAAGAGGTGGGGAAATGAGAATTTTTGCCAAACAGCTATGATTTTTTGGAATTGGGATGAGATTTGTGTGTGCGTGTCTATGTACTTTGGTGGGGTTTGGAGGGGTAGCTTTGTTGTTGAGGTTCTTAAGTGGTGTGAGTAAGAAGTGATGCCAATGCCTTACGTCGGCTGGTGGCACAGTACTCTTGTGTTGGTAATATAGACTTTTATTACCAATTACCAATGAACCTGAGACCATATCACATCACATCACATATCTTGATTTCAGGATTGCCCATTTTGGGAGAGTCAAAAGCTGAAGAAATCCGAAAATATTAAAAGTCGCTATTCAATTTCACTTATTGCAAAGGCTCCAGAGGACTGACTACCCCTCTCAACCTCTAATCTCTGCCACAATAAAACGCAAAATAAAAAAGATTCCAACGACGTCCCATTCAACCTCTATTTTTTTTTAAGACGGTCAAACACAATGAGGTTTAAACACCTCTGAAAAGGGACGGTGCTAAACTAGGTATTGCAATCCGAAGAAACCAGCTCTGAGGTCTCAAGGAATAGAAAATATGAACTATTAAAATTTTCAAAATCGCGGCGTCGCATTGAAACCTCACTGGTCCTCACAATTTCGAAGCTCAATCATTCCGAGAGCATCAATATCAAAATGAGCAAGTCTTTAATCTTCTACTTAAGCTAGATAATCCCCTTTCTATGTTGAAGCCTGATATATCAACTTATTCAAGATCATTAATATTAACCCGGAAAAAGGTTCATCTTCAAACCTACTGTTACCCATGAGAGCTTGAGACAAAGCGTTGCATTGTATTGCGAAATAGCTTTGTTCCTTTGTAATTGCCCTTTTGCAATTCTCTTAAAAGACGTATACGAAATATCACATCTCAAAAGCTTTCCCCTTCAACGGCGATTTTCTAGTTAATGTACAGTAGTATATTTATCTAAGATCCTGCCTTATAAATACCATGAAATAGTTTCTCATTGAGTGAATGCGTGGTTTTTTACCTTGGAGTTATATGTAAGAAGGAAGATGATGTAAAGGAAGTATTCTGCTATAACTAATCTACGGAGAAGTCTAGAATCTTGCGGAAGATCGAGGGGGTTTTTTCGTTTTTGAAGCGATATATAGTTCTGCGAGATAATTGAATGCGCGATGATCTAATACGACCTCATTGATTTAGAACCTATGGTAATTGGGGTTTCCAATTGTTCCTTTGCTGTAAGCTTATGGACTCCGCTTCAACTACCCTCACTTAATTTTACACATCAGAATCCCAGTATAAACATCTATCAACCATCAACACTTAAACTTAAACTACGTAACAGCAATACACCAGAGATTCCACAAGCTTCCCAGACAAGCAACCGCACCTTGCATGCCATCAAACCTCTCGAACTCCCACGACTCCCCAACTCTCAACATCTCAACACAACCAAACCCTCATAAAGCAATCTCTCCCCAAGCGGACACAACCCCTCTTTCCCAAAATCCCACAAACCCACAAGCGTAAATCCTTCTAAACGCTCCGTCCCATTTTCCCGACCCGAGAATCGACCTTTTATCCCGTCTACGCGCCATCCCCCACTTCCCTACGATCTTGACCCCCTTCCCCTCACCTAACACCCCACAACAACACATGCGAGAACAACAACCCCTCTCGCTTCAGAATTTCCACAGTTGATCTTTTACCGCTACATAAGAGCACGGTGCAAATGAATGCACCCGTTGGCTTCCAATTTGATTTCGTGTTATGGTTATCAAACTGGGTAATTCTGGTAGATACTTTGACCCAATGAAACGACTTTTGTGCCTCTTTCTATTTGCCAAGGCTGCTGAGAAAAGATTTAAGTAATTTACTATCTCAACGATAAGTAATAATCTACTCTCTTATTTACCTCCACACTTAAAAATCTTCCTCTTTAAATCAACGGCTGTCAAATCAAAAGAGGATACACACTGTCTTTTCACTTTTTTACCCCCCTCTCCGAACCTCAGAGTCCGAAGAAGTGATAACGAATAAGTAATACAGTAAGACTTTACAAGTCTCATAAATACGTATTTCAATTTCCGATCGACCTATTCATATTCACCTCCACCACCATATACTACTTAAATACTGAAAAGCTATTTACTTTCATTAATTCAGCGTCTATGGCGCAGGTTGACGTGGTAGGTTCATAAAAGTACGGTAACGCTTGGCGACCGAGCTACCTACCACCAGGAATGGTTGATCTCTTTCTTTTTTTGCAATTTTCTGGTTCTTGATTTTGCTCCTCCGTCTTTTTCTTCTTTCCCGACCGACCTATTCACCGTCCTCCCTCACCCCTTTCCCACACGCTACCACCCACCACAGCACCCCCCCTTCTCATCTCACCACCCTCAACAACCAAACTAGATACTCCGGACGTAAATGTTTTTTCATTTCCGTAATTGCTCAAGCGAGCGTGCATATTTATTAGATCTCTCGAGAAGAGGGAAGGTGCGAATAGCGCTTCGGTGAGTCGATTGAGCGCATTCGTCGGCTAGTTAAAAGCGGAATAGTTGGTGCTGTATTAGGCTTTCTGCCGCCTTTCATCGCGCGAAAGTCGATTTTGACTAATCGGAGCTCGTTCGCATGTCTCGGAGGACTTAAAAAGTCTATATCGAGTGTACTTTTCCACCCCAGGGAGGGCTTACTAATTCGATGCACACTAAACGCTAGGATAGTATCAAGCTCGCAAGCTCGTTTGAGATCATATTCTTGTTAACCAACAAACTAAAAGCTTAACCAACGACACCACCAAAAGCTAGCTGAGAGATGTATGCTTTAACACTAGTAAGTGCCAAGTAGTGTAGTTCTTATAATAGTTTCGAACGGGTGCTATATCACGTATTTGCGTATACACCTGCCTAAATAGTAATTTACTTCCTTTTTTGGCTTATCTCCGAGCTCCTCCGAGCATACATTCTAGAATAGAACCTTCACCCCCCTCTTTTATAAGCCTTTCCCCCCTAGGAGGTACTTTTAAGCTTGGTTTAAGCGTGAAAGGGGTGATTTTCTGTAACAGGATTTTTGACTCTATGATTTTGGATTTGGGGTTGATTTTCTAGTCTATTTTTTAAGGTATTTATTTTGTTTGTATTTCGTTCGCAAAAGAGTATATCTTTACTTTTTGGTATGTAGGAGTAATTACGTGAAATGGACTCTTATAGGTCGTAGGTGTTAAGGTGAGTAAAAGGGTAGTATGTTATTTCACGTGATATACTCTCTCCTCTAAATGAGCGTCTACTAAGAGTTTATTTAAAAGAGCTTTTTTAAATGAGTGTTTACTTAAATTTACGTGATAGCCCTCTTTTAGCGCCCTTTAAAAGAGCTTCCCTAAATGAGCGCCCATTAAAATCTTCTTTTAAATGAGCGCTCATTCAAATTCACGTGATAGCCCCCCTTCAGCGCCCCCTGAAAGAGCTTCCCTTAATGAACGCCCACTAAAATCTCACGTGAAAGACCCCCTTCCAGCGCCTCCTAAAAGCTTCCCTAAATGAGCGCCCACTAAAATCTTCTTTTAAATGAGCGCTCACTCAAATTCACGTGATAGCCCCCCTTCAGCGCCCTGGAAAGAGCTTCCCTCAATGAGCGCCCACTAAAAGCTCACCTAGAAGAGCCTCCTCCGGCGCCTACTTAAAGAGCTACCCTAAATGAGCGATAAGCACCCACTAATAATTCACGTAATAGCAATGAGCGCCCACTAGAGCTCACCTAAAATAGCTCCCTCAACCAGCGCCCACACCGTACTCCCACTAAAACCTCACCTAAAAGAGCTTCCCTAAATGAACGCCCACTCGGATCTCACGTGATGCCCCCCCCTTCAGCGCCCCCTAAAAGAGCTTCCCTAAATGAGCGCCCACTAAAAACTCACGTAATAAGTAATGGGAATAGCTTCATATTCGCACTCAACGCCCCCTAAATGAGCTTCCCTAAATGAGCGCCCACTAAAAGCTCACCTAGAAGAGCCTCTTCTAATAAGTGCCCACTAAAAGTAATAGCCCCCCCTTCAGCAGCCTAAAAGAGCTCGCCTAAAAGAGCTTCCCTTAAAGAGCGCCCACTAGAGCTCACGTAATAGAGCCTCCCTTAATAAGCGCCCACACCTTCCTCTTAGCCTAGTTTCTTCTTCAAAGTAAAGAGAACAGTTACGAGAACTCGAATTGCATAATTTATGTACTTTCGATTATTCACTTCACAAGCTAAGAGGGGAGGGAAGAAGATGTGAGATTGCGTTATTGTTTATCCCTTCTCTAGCAAAACCCGGCATTGCATCAATCTCTTGTAAATAGACACGTGTGCTAATACGAGCGAAGAACGGTCAACAATAATTTGTGGGGGAAGAAGCCTAGGTGGCGGGTTGAGTAGTTGGAAGATATATCTTACTTAAAGCAGATGAAGAGGAATGGAGTGTATGTACGTATGATGTATTGAAGTCTCATTCGAGGCCGTGATAGGAAGCGGTGGATAGTGATATATCCAGAAGTTCTATTCCCATAAAAACGCCGCCTTCCTTCACCGTACCTTTCCTCCCCTTCCCCTTCACTTCCCCCTTCCTCCCCTTCCCTTCACTTCCAACCCAAAACCCAAAACCCAAAACCCAAAATCTAAACCAACATCAATCCCTAACTCTCAACTCCTAATCAACTCCCAACTTCCAATCCCAACAACACCTCAAAAGCTTTGCCGACAAACTTAAAAACACCAGCTCACTAAGACCCTCCCATTTCCCACCTACCGTAGAGCGCATTATACCAGATTTTCAGAAAGAACCAAGATCAAAGCAGAATGGCTATCCTCTGATTGCAACCCTCACTGTATCAGACCAACACAGAGAACCGAAGCTGAAAACCCCCTGCCCAGTCTTCTATGCTACTCCAACCAAACCACGAACTCCTGTCGCGGCCTTTCTGACCTAGCCAGTCTATAAAAACCCCTCTTCAATTTCCTCTGATTTTATGAAGAGTGAGACTTTGGATTGGGATTTTTGGAGATTAGGGGAATAGTCTATGAGTCTTATGTTAGAATATGTGGAGAGAGGATAGGAGAACCCTGGCTTTTCATCATCCAGAAAATCCTTTGATAAGATACCTATCTTCTTTCTCTCTACCAGTAATCGAATCTACAGGCCGGCCAAGCCATAATATATTCATACAGTCCTCCTCCCTCCTCTGTCTTGCAATATTACACCCCCCAATAATACCCACGACCTGTTCATCTCGTAATCCCCTTCTCCCGAATACTCTCCCTCAACGCATCCCTCCTCTCATCACTATTCCCAGCCGGGCCCGCAGCAACTTTCTTCGGTGTACTCGTCCCACTACTGCTGCTACCAGCCAACCAGGCCGCGGCATCGAAGTTCCCGAGGGGATTGGGGGCGGCACCACCACCACCAAGGGGACTGGATTTTTGGCGCTCTTCGAATTCGGCGCGGGTTTCGGGGTCCACTGGTCAAGGTTAGAGAGAAGGATATTGGGGAATGGGGGGATAGGAGAGACGTACTGTTTTCTAGCATATAGGGCATTCCGAAGACTACTAACATGCTGAAGCCTGCGATGAGGATCATGGGGTTTTTGAGGATGGATAGGGGTGAAACTGGAATGACAAAGTTAGCAATCAGTCTACATCCACCTCTGTCAAAACCATCGACTGGTTAAAGGAGGATAACTTACAACCACTCCTCTCAAAGAAATACTCCTTCCCTCCCAAAACCCGTCCCCCCTCAAATCTATACACCACGTCCCCTCCATCAATCCTCTTTACATCAACCACCTCCCCCTTATTCGCCCACTCATTCCCCCGAAACGTCATCCATACCTCAACCTCCACCTGTCCCACAGCCGCCTCATGTACATCCACCCTCAACGGCGCGAAATGATGCGAATGCGCATGTATATCCAGCAGATAGCTCCCGGGCGTCACATTCCGGAAATCGAAAGAATTGCTGATGGAGAGGGGAGCGGTGTGGTGTGCGGATAAGGTGGTGAGGGTAGCGTGGGTGGAGGGGGGGAGGGAGGAGGGGTTTGGGAGGGTACCGGGGAGAGAGAGGGAGAGGTGTGTTGCTGTTGCTAGAGGGGCGAGGAAAGCGGGGAGGAGGGTTGAGATTGAGAGTCGCATTTTGGATTTTGATACGCGACGGCGTGGTCGTGGTGAGGTGGGTTGTGGTGGTGGTGAACTTGACGTGGAGCTTCAAGGTTCGCGATGTCTTGATGGAAGGTTGAGCTTCGGGAAGGCAATTACGTAAGCGAGTAGTTGAGATAAAGTTCGTCATATTTCCGAATTTGGGAAACCAACTCGCTTCTTGTTAGATGGCAGGATTAACGATAAGGATCTTTAAGGTTGTTTGATACTTGAGTAGTTGGTTGATACGTCATATCGCGATTTAGATGCTATTATGTATTCGAAATTCTATCGTATTTATTGATTTATTAGAGCGCTATCCACCTATTTCCCGTTTTCAATCTTATCGTACCAGATCAATGACCAATTGACCATCACAGAGATTCGAGGTCAGATTGGTGTAATTTTCTCGTTTTTAAGACTTCTCGATCTCAATTCTCTTATATATTCTGGCATATCAAAACGGGAGGGAGAGGGCGTGGCGCACCAACCGGTATCTAGCATGTACTCACAGCGCGTGCTAGTATTAAAAGACTTTGAAAAAGGGAGGCTAGCTTAACTCATGTCAAAGATAAATTGTCTTTTTTTGGCAAGGTGGCAAATGGGAGAAAGGATATCCCAGCCCAATCGCGACAAATTTGAAGCAATGCTACAGTAGTCAATTAAGTCAAAGCTTGATTCGGCATCGTACGCCTCATACACCTCGTTTCATGCGTTGCTTTGATGTTGACTTGTGATCGCAGAAGCGAATTACCATTCAATCTGCCTTCAGATGGGAATATTGCCAACTTGCCAAGGCATCCAAATTCATTATGTATGCTAAGTAAAATACATAGTAGCAGTCGGTTTTGAGACTGTAACCCCATATCCATACTTACATACAACCATCCATTCCCTTCCCTATCCGTGAACCCATCGTAAAAACATGAAAGCCAAATTGCCATAACGAATCTCGAAAAACCGTCAAGGCCTCGATCTCAAACTCCCCCCTAGCCCTTCCAATCCATACCCAAATCCACGTCTAATTTTTTCATTGTCCAGAACTACGCACACAATCGCTGATCCTCCCATTCCCGAATCTCACGGTTGAGCTCCCGGTCCGTTAATGACTATGGCTGAGTAGCGGAAGGAACCTGGCTCATGGAACTCTTCTCATCACGGCCCATCTTTCCACCCTTGAGGACCTGGAGGGCGACGATGGCGGAGCTACCGCACCAGAGTGCCCAGGAGAAGGCAGCAAAAGTGGCATCGGCGCGTGCAGCATTGCACACGGAGCCGCGGCAGAAGAGGAGCTTGCCGACGAAGACGGAGAGGGCGATGAAGCCGGCGAAGTAGAAGAGAGCGTTGAGGGCCTCGAAAGCGAGGTGGGCGTATGGGTGGGATGCTGTGGGAGTTTTAGTTTTGAATTTCTTGTTTGGAGTGTATAATCCTATCTTGGATGTATGATGAAGTTGTGGTGTAACTGACCCGCTGGCTTGAAACGAGGAACAACTTCTAGGTAGAGGATAGATATGAACGAGAAGATTGGTGACCAGATCAAGAAGTTGATCTGGGATGGCGAGTTTGTCAAGGTGTCGACATCGTACCAGTGATTGACTGAGAATGAGTTAGTAACCTGATTCATTGGACGACCCCCCCAGAGCAGATTTCATACTGTACGAAGACAGGCCGAGAACGATAACTGCAAAGACGAATTGCGCAATGCGGATTGGGAGTAGAATTTTGAAAGACATGTTGTAGATAAGGTGCAGATGGTGCGCGTTGAATGAGCGATGGGTTGTTGATGAGGGGTTCTAAAGCTTGATTTGACTAGATTAACAGATAGGGGTAAGTTGGAAGGAGAAAACACAGCTGAGTCGCAGACCACACTGGAAATTAAGAAATCCTGAAAAAGGAACGGAATGGGTCGGCTCTTCTATTCAAGAAAGAAGGGCATAAATCTGGGGTGCGTTGCCATGTCCCCTTCTGTATCATTGTGAAACGGGCAGGGTTGACGTGCTGCAAGGTCGCACTGGCGGTTGGCGAATAATGGACCGGAAGCTCGAAACCAATGCCATCGGCAAAAGCAACCGCTGATTGATGGGTCATGCTAGTTTGCATCATCGTGGATATGGGAGTAGATACCGGTTCTTGCTTTTTTGTTGCTTTTTCTTTTGGTGATCTTGAAAGGAACATTCTCATTCGATGAGGTACCGCATTAATTGGTTTAGAGCGCCCTCCCTCTCCCGTTTTTGACCTTATCATGCCAGACCGATAAGAGAGAATAAACGTTAAAATGGAAGAGATCCAAGAAACGGAAGCAGTCTCTCCTATTCTAATCTCAATTCTCTTTGACGGACTGGTACAACGAGGTCTAAAGGGGGGAGAAGGGGTGGGGTTATAACCCAATTGATGCGGTAGGCGAGAGAAAGCTCGCTTCCCCCTGAAATACGGATCAACTCACCCCTTTTCATTTTCCAGAACGACCAGCACTCGCGGTGGCTCAAACAAGCCTTTCTATCAACATCAACTTTCTATCTTAGCACCCCCCATTGATCGCCCTCGCGTATAAAATAGTGCTTTGGACGACCCAAATGCATGAAATACCAAGAGCCTCAAAGTTGTAGGCAGAGGCTCGTGCTGGTGAAGCTCACAGAAAGTCATGGCACATCCTGATCTGCCTTCCATGGAGCTTGAGACTTCTCGGCGCGAATTTGCACTTCTTTCGAGTTTCACCCAACCTGAGCTGTTCATCTGGCAGACCTCGACCAGCGCCCGAAGAGCCATTTTGGAAACCGGCTGGAAAGCAAGGAAGTCTTGGAAGGCCATCAATGTATTTTGGGGCGAGGCAAACACATTTTGGTAAGGGTGCCAAGATGGAAAGTTGATGGGCACGATGGGCTAGATGCCAATCCGAACATGGTGTTGACCACCTGCCATTGTTTCCATTGGTGTTGTCTCTCTGTGCACAGAATCGACAATATACTTCATGGGGGCAAGCCCCCAAACCCCCGTAGCTCGCTGCGCTCGAGGAAAGAAAGGTAGATCTGAGGATATACTTGGAACTTTGAGTATACACTGTACCGGTACTCGTTTGGATTCCTGAGTTGAGAGCACAATGAAAACTACGGCAGGTCGGCAGCGAGGTTACCGTCCTCGTGTTTCCATCGGCGCACATAACGAAGCTGTTTTGGCGACGCGCGTGAATTCAAGGTGGTGGCGAACATGCTTGCGCTAGGGTGGCAGATGAGACAGCCGTGGATGCCAGCTTTCGATGGGGAGACAGGAAGAAGTGGATCAGTTTCTGGGGGAAGACCATCAATGCAATTGAAGATTGAAGTAAGAAGCAGCCCATCTGCATTTGAGCACAAGGGAGATGTTAATTCGAAAGAAAAGGGCTCACCTTGTTGAGCGACCTGGCACGCCTGGACCTGCAGCATGTCGGCTCTAGGGCTGATGAGATCAGGTGATTTGTTGCAATCACGTGCGATGCTCCAATTCCAGCCTGGAAGAGCGCCTTATCTAGGCTCTGCATTTATCTATGCAAAGGTGCAAAAGCTGCCTCGGTTGAATTTTGTTCAAGCCGGCCAGGTCAGCTTCAGTCACGCCTTGAAAGGAAGATGGGACACCATTACCTAGGTAAGTACCTCCTCGGCACTTTCCAAGTTTCTCTACTAAATATTACTCTCCTTTTTATATAGTCTCCTGTCCGAAAAATGCCTTTTCGGCTTCTCTCACATTCGCTTCCCTTCAATGCCCCTCGGCTAAAAGTAGACAACTTGTTTATATCGTACCAATTGGTTTCCTCTGAAAGTTTTGGAGGTGCAGGGCTCGGCTTCCGAAAGTTTGCTACCCCGCCATTGCCACTAATTTACCCCTCTTCGCCAGGGCTGCAGCTAAGGCTTCTTTTTTCAATACCCAACCACCAGGACGACTACTTTGTATTCCTGCGATATCGGAACACGAAATATGTTCTGAAGATGATGCCCGCGCCAGCCACGACGGGTTGCAATTCAAAGACAACATTGCTGCTGAGTAGCCATTGAACAAGATTGCGTGTACTGCATCACCACTTCAATAGCCTACTCGTTCTGCTTTGCTGGTAATACTACAGCGCCTCAAAAGGTAGCCAGTGGTAGCCCACTTAATACTCGTTATTAGGTGAGAATGGCGTGATCAGAGATCTTGGGCAGGCGCAGCAAGGTACAGTACTACCAAAAGTATCCTTACACAACCTTAACCCCACGTTGACGGAATCTTCCCTTTGTTGTGCACAAGACGCGATTTATTTTTCTGTTTTCATTTCTCCTCAACCTCCCACTTTGTGTCTTAATCTTGCGCTTCCCTCCCAGCTTTCCAGACACTTGTTGTGATTGTTCAAGGTTTGGCTTTGTCCTAAACTCCACAATGGCCCCTCCAGAAAGCGAACATTTTGAGACTCTTCAGCTCCACGCTGGGCAGGAGCCAGACCCAGCCACCAATGCTCGAGCTGTGCCCATCTATGCTACTACGGTAGGTGAAATTCAAGCCATTGGATTTCCCAATTGTGCAATTCAAGATGCTAACTCTGTCTTCTAGAGCTTTACGTTCAATGATTCCGCTCATGGAGCGAGACTCTTCGGATTGAAGGAGTTCGGAAATATCTACAGTCGCATTATGAATGTAAGTTATCATTTTTATTCTCGGTAGTATATCCTTCGCAGAGCCATTAGTTGGAGGGGAGAAGCTCGGTTATTATGTTTTTCGTTTTCCGGAGCTGCAGCTTTTTAAAGCGTATGAAATAGGACTACGCATGCACAATCCCATCAATTGACCGCCATTGCTGACATTCATTCCCACAGCCTACGGTCGATGTCTTCGAAAAAAGAATCGCAGCTCTCGAAGGTGGTGTAGCAGCTATAGCAGCAAGTTCGGGACAAGCTGCCCAATTCATGGCCATTGCAGCTCTAGCACATGCAGGCGACAACATCGTATCAACAACCAACCTATACGGAGGAACTTACAACCAATTGAAAGTTTTCCTCCCAAGATTAGGCATCCACACCAAATTCATTGAAGGAGAAGACCCTGCCGAATTCGCAAAGTTGATCGATGATAAGACAAAGGCGATTTACATTGAGTCTATTGGAAACCCGCGATACAACATTCCGGATTTTGAGGCAATTGCCAAGGTTGCACATGAGCATGGAGTTCCGCTGATTGTGGGTATTGGTTGAAGATGGCTTGGATAATGCTAAATGTTTGACAGGTGGATAATACGTTCGGAGCTGGAGGTTATTATGTCCAACCTATCAAATACGGAGCCGATATCGTCGTACACTCTGCCACTAAATGGATTGGTGGACATGGCACAACTATTGGAGGTGTAATAGTTGATGCAGGAAAGTTCGACTGGGGCAAGAACGGAAAGCGTTTCCCTGAAATGGTCGAGGAATCTCCAGGTTATCATGGACTGAAATTCTGGGTTAGTTCGATCCTTTGAAGTTCCCACCTCCTATTTCTCGTCACTTCAACCCGGGCGTAATTTGTCTTTGCTCCACAGCAACGCTAACTTCAAAATCTTCCCTACAGGATACCTTCGGCCCCATAACCTTCGCCATCCGCGTCCGCGTTGAAATCCTCCGCGATCTAGGCTCCTCCCTCAACCCATTCGGCGCCTTCCAACTCATCCAAGGTCTCGAAACCCTCTCTCTCCGCGCCGAACGTCACGCCCAAAACTCCCTCGCTCTCGCAAAATGGCTAGATAGCAATCCCCATGTAGCATGGGTCTCATATCCCGGACTCGAGAACCACCCCTCACACACTTTGGCAAAGAAATACTTGAAGCGAGGGTTCGGCGGTGTTTTGAGCTTCGGTGTTAAGGGTGGTGGCGCGGCTGGAAGTCAAGTTGTTGATGGGTTCAAGTTAATTAGTAACTTGGCGAATGTTGGCGACTCGAAGACGTTGGCTATTCATCCGTGGAGTACTACGCATGAGCAACTTTCGGAACCCGAGAGATTGGCGAGTGGTGTAACTGAGGTTAGTTCTCCCCCCTTTAAACTTCAGATTCGGGCTTTTCTGACATGCGCTAGGATCTCATCCGTATCTCGGTGGGAACCGAGTATATCGACGATATTATTGCTGATTTCGAGCAATCTTTTACTGCTGCTGCTGCGGCTAAGACTACAGGCGGAGACGCCGCGAATGCGGGAGAAACAGGTAGTGCTGATGCGGATGCGAACATGGTTGTCTGATTTTTTTCTTGATTTTGTAATTGCTTATTTGCAAGCGAACTTTGCTAGCGGATTTTGGGTGTTATATCTTTGTGTGGAGCTAGGGAAGATTAGCTCAGCTTGAAGTGAATTCAAGGTCAGAATTTGACATGATCAATCGAGAGCGGATTTACTTGGGTGATATGTAATGTGTTCCGTATGCAGGTAGGTATTATGTTGGTAAACGAGTTACCTCCTCCACTTCGTCAAGATACCTACTGTAGTTATCTTTACTCCATGCCTCGAATATAAAACAGACTGACAGACCACATATGAGTACATATCTCTTACGCAGCCGAGCCCCCTTTTTCGCTATTGACATGTCCGCTTTCCATATCTCCCAAATTTTGAAATGCCCAAAAACTAAAAAGCACTGTTCCTCAAAATGTGTATGGGTGCAATTTGCTCTAGGTACCAGAAGTTAAGTTGTTCAACCTAAATTTATCCAATCCACCGCTATCCAAAAAAAAAAATCTTAACATATTTCTCATCCAACTTCTTCTATCCTCACTTCCCACCCCCTACCCTCGCTTTCTAACAACAACTTCGCAGTCTCCATCAACGTCTCCTCAACGCTCGCCTGCTTTACTGTCCACCCAATGTCTTTCCAACAACCAAAACACTTCCCACCTTCTATCTACTGACTCAACCCTCCCTCCCGCCCCAAAAACAACTTCGCAGTCTCCATCAACGTCTCCTCAACGCTTGCCTCCTTCGCTGTCCACCCAAGTATCTCCGCCCGACTCGCTCGCACCTGCATATTGATCCCCGAACTCGCCGCAATCTCTTTCGCCCATTGCTGCGGATCATCAGTCTCCGCAGCACCGCTCTCTTTGCTCACATTCTCCAGATCTATTCTCTTGAGCTCCTCACCCCCTTTCTCCAAAATCCCGAGTTCGATGAATGTCGCGACCATGGAATGCATGAGGGATTTCCAGGATAGAATGGAAGAGGAGCCGAAGTAATATGCTTCTGATCCGAAGACGGAGATTGTGGGGGATGTGGGTGAGAGTGCGTGAGAGAGTAAGAGGATGTAGAGTCTTGCGAGATCGAGGACGTGAACCCAAGCGACGAGATTTTCACCTTCACCGATGGTGTAGCCGGCACCTAGGGATTGGATGACTTTCGTGTAGTGAGGGAAGGTAATAGGAAGTGGATGTTCCATCGAAGGACCAAGTCCACAGACCATTACGGGACTTGTAATCGCTACATTAACCTTTTCATGAGCGCCGAGTACCATCTAAAACCACATGTCAGCTATATCTCCTCGCCCTCTTCCCCTCCCCTCCCTACTTCTCAAGCATATATACTTACTTTATCAGTAATCCGATGAATCGCAGAATCTGGCAACGAGGTAAGGGTTGAGATATCGGCGATATCATCCCAGACTTTTTCACCTCTCTTTCCCTCGGGGGAATCCCATATTAGAGAGGCGCCGGCGGTGTGGATGTAATAGGCTTTTGACGGGCGGGAGGATAGGCCTTGCAGAATCGCTTTGATACCGGCGTCGTTGGTGATATCGGGGGCGGTGTCTGGATGGGTTAGTGAGTGGGAGGGGACGTCTTTAAGAGCACGAAGTGAAGAGTTTGAACTTTGTTGTGCTGGGATGTTAGGGAGGAGTGCGTGGCTAGCAGGTCGGAATGGGAGAGCCAAACTCGAGGGGGAGAACTTTCATTTTTTGACCTCCCATTTCAACCCCCTAACCAATTCTCCCAAACCATCTTCTTCAACACTTATCCTCCTTCCTGTCATACTCAACCAACTTCCCCACGCACGAAAATCTTGAAGTTCTCCTCCCTCACAACCAGCTTATCCTGTCAGAAAATCACAGGGTAAGTGGATTGTGATAACTCGCAATTTCACAGCCAACCTACCCTGTCAGGAATCCACAGAGTAAGTCGATTGTGCTAACTTGCAATTTCACAACCAACCTACCCTGTCAAAAATTCACAGGGTAAGTCAGTTGTGCTAACTTGCAATTTCACAACCAACTTACCCTGTCAAAAATGCACAGGGTAAGTCGGTTGTGCTAACTTGCAATTTCACAACCAACCTACCCTGTCAAGAATTCACAGGGTAAGCCAGTTGTGCCAACACTTATTTTTCAACAACATCAAACCACAACAAAATCAACCCCTCTACTTACTAACAACAACCTCACTCTCCCCAGCTAACCTCCCCACAACCTCCTCATCCGCCAACGTCCCAACCACCATCTCAACACGCGGATACCTCTCCCTCAACCGCTCCGCCTTTCCTTCATCCCTCACCAACGCCGTGATTTCCACATTCCCAAAAGCTGGGTCCCTAACAAGTAAATCGAGGACAGCGCCACCTATATGTCCTGTTGCGCCGATACTGAAGGGTGTTAGATCAGGGTTCGAAGGGAGAGTGGAGAGGGGACGGACAAGAAGAGTTTCGTGGTAGCCATTTTTGAGGTTTTGGAGAGGGTTTAAAGCTACTGTACCTATTCCAAGAATCAAAGAAATCAATATAATGCGAACTGAGTGAGGGGTTCTTCCATTATGTACGTACAGTACAGTACACTTATTATTTCAGCGGATCCCCTCATCCTTTTCTCACATTTGACCCCGGCCCCCATTTTGCAAATCGCGGGCCCGTGGTATTGGTGGGGAAACATCGTGGATTCGGTTCCATGATTCCCATCGAATGCCTCGCGATCACTTGAACACCACCTCGCCCTGCCTTTGTGGAAAGGAATGGCTCTTCCGTGTCCATATCAAGGCAAGCACCTAGTATCCCTATTGTGAGTAAGATCTGATCTGTCACAAATCGTGGTTACTAATTGTGGTTGTGGGATAAGTGGGTGTGTAAGATACGCAAGTGTGTTTCCGCTTTCATGGGTTTACATCGGGAATGTCTTGCCCCCCCCCCCCAAGTAAATCGGCTCTAAGTTATTGAAAAAGGTGCTCTTCATTCTGAACCCACACCTCCCTATAAACAACAACCGCTATGCTAGTATAGTACCGTCTGTACGCTAAAGCCGCGAGCAGCAAAAACCAACAATAACACCCCAGCTCCGAATGACTCCCAAAGTTAAGTTGCTGTATTCCAAATCCCCCCCGAACCGTCGCTTATGCTATTCCTTCTATCATCTCGTATCATCCCGGTTGCGATCAAGAACCCGACCTCCTCTCATCCCCAAACAAATAGCCCGCCTCGAGACAATACGCACCACCCCCCGCCATCCCCTTCTCACTTCCCCAACAAACCACAGCCGCGTCCACGATCCCACTGATGACTCCCTCCATGGCAGCCAGAACACCCCAACCGATGAAACCAGCGACCATACCAACGACGTATGCGTAGGCACTTCCCTTGATACCACCGCCGCCAGGTACAGCAACAGCAAGTTGTCGAGCGGTGGCTACCCAGCCGCCGAAACCAAAAGCCATGGACATTATAACGCGGGTTGCATATAACAGAAGTTTGGCGAGTCGGTATGGTAAAAGAGGCGCGTTCTTATTGGTTCTCGAGTTGAAGGACCTTGGTGTAAGTGTTGTCGTTGGCGCTTGAGGCGTAAGGAAAGTCATCTGGCTCAGGCCTCTTGCCGATGTGTTAAGGGGCTGAGAATGGATTGCAGCGTAAGTAAGAGTGAGGGGGTTGGTGAGCGCTGTGATAGGTGTAGGAACGAAAGAGTACGCGAATATCGAGGCTACTCCAACTAATCGCTTGGGAAGTATCATAAGAGGGAGTCGAATTAGAAGCGCTATTAGTGTAGATAGACAAACCGAGCCGAAAAGGGTTGTCGTTGCGTGTGAAAATGCCGCCCAGACGACATCTCTTGAAGCTACTGCGGGGATGGCATTTCGGTGAAAGTACCATTGCGATACAGTAGCAGCTGTTGTTGATCGTTGGATACCGTTGATGACTGATAGTGTCCAAAGATACATTACCACGAAACAAGCCCCCTGCCACCAACTTGCTGCATCAATGATGAATCCAGTGAGGGAACTATTCTTGTGTCCGCCAAGGAAGACTCTGGTGAACATTCCCAACCACATCCACGTCCATACAACAATAGCTGCCAACGTAGCGGAACCCAGTCCAAGAAGCGCTGGATTAGCGGTCAGGATCCTGGAAGAGAACTCGAGAATTCCAACTGCCTTGTGCAATGCATGTCGTCCTTTGTAGATTGTCCACACCCAACCGATTGCGAATATTAAGGGAATCCACGAGAGCCAACGCATGGCCTTGTCCTGTAACCCGGTTCCATTGGCTGTACCCTTGTAACTAGATATGAATGGGTACAGGAAGAAGGAGAATAATATCACTGGCACCGCGAGCAGAATGATATTAACCAAAGGTCGAACGAAGGATCGCAATAGAGCCAGCCAAACCATTGATACAACAATTGCTACAACTGTATCAACAGCAAATAGGTGGAATGAAGAGTGAAGTGTCGTATAGATGGTATCACCAAGATCTCTTCCTGGTGAAGTGTGTAGGAAGTCGAGGAAGAATGTAGCAAACATGGCAGCCATACATATTAAATATAGCGTACCCCAGAATACATCATGACTTGGGGCTTCTCCAAGAGTGGCTGCTATGGTTGCTGGCACTGTGTCTACCGAGCTAGGAGGCCTTGGTATGGCAGCACCCATATTTGCCTCAATATCTCTATCTTTAGAGTCCGTAGGTAAACGTATAGGCCCTGTTCTTGGAGTTGATCTAAACGTTTGAAATGCCGGAGGGCTGTCATCTGGAGCCAACTCTACGGCCAAGTCGTCCGGTGGGTCGCTATCCTCGATTGTTGATTCCAGCCCGATATCAACCATACGGTCCTTCCCTTTACTGCTTCCTTCGCTACGGCCTCGTACTAGATCCTCGGTTTCCTCTCCTACGGTTTCAGGAGTTCTCCCCCTCCCTCGTGTACTCTGCCCGCCTCCATTCCAACTAGATTTAATGCCACGCCCGCGGCCCCTCTCCTCCATTACTCTGCTACCATCCTCTTTGCTGGTGTCTAGCGAAGACCGGCTCTCGGCATGTTCAGTTTCCTCGCTCTCCTCCAATCTGGTAGGGGCGAAAACTCTCCTTGAACGTTGCAAGGCAAAGAAGTCTGCGGTTTCTCGTTCCCGTTCTTCCTCGTCATCTTCTTCCCGGAATTCATCTAGTGCACTATGGAACAATGGCGCATCTGGAGCCGCTCCTCCCCCATATCGTGAAGCGAAGTTGAAATTCGAGGCTGATTGATATGGATTCCCTAGACGCTGGGGATAACCTCTGGATGTATCCGTACTCCGCAGAGGCTGGTTTGAGCGTCGATATCGATCGTTGGGATTCCGAGGAGGGTTATCGGCGTTATCGGGTTGGGCAAAGTTGGAGAAGCGGGACTGGCTTTGGGCCAGGAAGCGCGAGGCATCTACACCGCGGTTAGAGATTCTAGGACTGGATTGATCGCAAAGTAAATCCGCTTACATTCTGAGAACATGTTTGATTCCTCCCTTCAGTGGCTGGAGTTGAGGAGGCAAACAGGCACACGATCACCCAAGCAGCGGATTGTTTTGTAACCCAGGCGGTACCTGGTTAGCGGGTTGACCGCTTCGACCACTCTGCTTGCGGTTTCTTTATCCAAGCTTCGGTAGGAAATGCGCGATGCCACTTGATTTGCCGCCCAAGTGAAATCCGATGGGTGGACAAATGTACAAACAACGAATACCGATCCAAGTGGATTCTCCGTGGTAGTGTTGTACGCGGCGAGAGGTTGTTTGGGAGAGAATCAGAGGACCGGCAGTACCTAGTCATCGGTGTTCTGCCTGTCTGATTGATGTCAGTGCGACCCCGGAGTCACAAGGCGGGAGTTGCGTGAATATGGGGGTGACAAAGCAACGTGCTGAATGCCCATAAGCCTGAGAAAGCGTGATCAGATGTCTGACCTAGGTAGGCTGCACCGCACTGAATGCATGGTAAACACTCTTGCATTCTCGCTGCAGCTTGCGAAGCTATACAATCTTTGATGCAGTACCATAAGAGAGCTCATCCATTTAGTCTTGTTTAGGTGCACTATCAAGCTCCTCGGCTCCCCCCATTCACTGGCAGCCTCATCCGCCGGGCCGTACGGTAGCGCTTGAACGAATCAGCGCTGTATGACCCCCCCTCACAAGCAAGGCATGGAAAGTACTTCGGTACTCGCAAGTATATGCAAGCAAGCACAAGACCACAACCTGCCAACAAGCTACTGAGTACTTACCATAAGTACTTACTGTACCAGAACGGTAAAAGAAGAATATACCTCCCACGAATATTACCCTCATTCTTTTACTTGAGTAGCTCCACCAGCAAACCCCCCACTCTAAATACCGTCCAAGCGCGCCTCTTTTTAAGTTTGGAGCTTGGATTTCCTCTGGACTTTATCTCCTCTCACGCTCGTCACCCCGCGACCTCGATTGTCGCGTGCACCTTACACCTACCTGCTGCGCCTGAACTCCCAGATGTCGTCCTTATCATGGGATTACATAGCGAAACTCGTCTGTATCGGAGATAGTGGGACGGGGAAATCGTCTCTTACCATTCGCCTGTGCGAGGGGCGCTTTTCTAATGCTCACGATGTTACTATTGTAAGTTTGTTTTCCCAATATCTCTTTAGGTATTTGCAGTACAAGCTTCGTATTCAAACAAGCTAGAGAATATAGCCTAGTTTCTTAGCTCCTTAGCTTCATCACTCCTCTGCTTTTTTCAAACAAAAAACACAACTAACCCTCAATCTCGCTCATCTAGGGAGTAGAATTCGGCTCTCGAATCGTCCCCTGCGGCCCTCCCAACTCCGCACCCTTCAAACCAAAACCTACAACTACACAAGATCCATCAGTTGAGATATCCAAAGGCCTACCCTCACCGCCTCGCGCCGAGCCTCCCGTCGAGCAAAAACACATGAAACTAAGCCTCTGGGACACCGCCGGCCAGGAAACCTACAAGTCCGTAACCCGCAGCTACTTCCGCGGCGCCTCAGCCGGCCTCCTCGTCTTCGACATCACCCGCCGTCCAACCTTCGCCCACGTCACAGACTGGCTCAACGATCTCCGCCAAATCGCAGAACCGGACATCGTTGTAGTTTTGGTGGGGAATAAGAGTGATTTAGTCGCGAACGACGAGAGTAAACGAGAAGTCACAGCACAGGAAGCCGAGGAATGGGCAAAGAAGAATGGCGTTCTAGAATATGTGGAAACGAGCGCAAAAAGTGGCGAGGGCGTGGAAATGGCCTTTGGGAGAGTTGCAGAGCGGATTTACATGAATATTGAAGCCGGGAAATACGATTTGAATGACAGGAGAAGCGGTGTCAAAGGCCCCGGTGGAAGTGCGGGAAATAGAAGAGGTGTGAAATTGGGAGCACCACCACAGAAAGGCTATGGGTGTTGTTAAACATTGCGTTTAAGGCTACGCTGTTGAACATAAGCTGTCTGTATATCACTGGGGGTAAATTTGCATCCAAGGCGTTCGGGAAGAGAAACCAGAGCATTGGAAAGGCGTTTTTCAGCGATCGTCCTTTTTTTTTCAAGGCTCGCTTGTATTTACTTGCTTACAAGTATTTGTATTGTGGAGTTACATAATGTGGTGGTAATCGAGGCGGGTGGGAGCGGGGTTGTTGAAAGTATCATTCTGCGGCCGAGTTGAGTTTAAGCTCAAGCTCGAAATCTCTCCTAGGTACCTTTCCTCCGAGAAAGCTTATTATAAAAGCTTCCCCTAATTCTATCCTACAAATTCTCCGTCTTCTTGAATCCTTTATATCGCGAGGAACTTTGATATCTCTCGTTCAATACCCAGATGTTGGAAATTCCCTGCGTGGCCTTCCTAGTCACCTTACAGCCAGCCAGTCACGTGCGCTCGGTTAGCCCTGCTAGCGCCCACATTAGCTATATAAGGCTCCTCCGCGCCTCCATAGACTAATCAAGCACTTGAACCCACATCGTACGTTCAACACCAGACCGCGAAATAGAATTCAGAATTCAGGTTAGAATAAGAGAATCCTTTATCTCTCGCATTTTGGCCCTTATTACGCCAGACCCATCAGAGAATCACCGTCAAAATGGGAGGATTGATGGGGGCTGTAGACCAAACCAATATCATCAATCCCCTTAGCGAGTATTCTCCTATCTTGAGCCAATAATCAGTCCTCGGTATCAAAATCACAATCCATCACCCATCCCATACCCCAGCAGAAAGATTTCCCTCCCTAACACATACAAAAAACTCGCACTTCATCTATTGAGCCACTTACAGTATGCCCCGAACTCAAAGTAACAGAATTAACCGTCCCATTTTAGATATCAATCCATTTAACTGGTTGCAGAAAACTAGTATTGGACTCTAGTTTACTGTACAGTCTTGGAGTTAAAACCAAGAAAGGAATATCACATGAGAATTTCACACTGTCTACGGGAAGTATAAACTTTTGAGGTACTGGTGAATTGTAGTTCAAGATGTAACGGTGTTCCGAGTACAAGATACCTGGCCTTGGCTTGGTGACAGGTGGACTTGACTGTAGGGTAGAGTCACGCGGAATCAGATGAAGTGTGTAATGCGTAAGATGCAACTTGCAAAGCCATCTAGATCATCAATTCAAAATTACAATCAACGAGTGCTAATGTAAATAGTGAGTGAAGCAGCCAACTCAACGTTTGCAGTAAGGAGTCTCGTCTATGCTATCAACATAGACTGAGTGTAAAGGTCATCGAGAATCATTATCGACGTCAACCACCAATCTTTTGCGTCTCTTAAAAGTCACCACCTCCGAAATCTCCTCCACCGCCATCATCACCTCCGCCGTAATCACCGCCGCCTCCGTCGCCACCGCCGTCTGCTCCGTTTTCTGTTGGGGGAGTTAGTGGGTTGTTGATGATGAGAGGAAGGGGTAAAGTAGCTTACCATAGCCTTGATTGTATTCATTCTGATCATGGTCTTGAATTGCATCTTCCAAGAGCATTCCACCAATGAGACCACCACCTACACCAAGCGCAGCTAATTCCAAATCAGTAAGATCCTCTCAAAACTGAGGATTAACACTCACCAGCACCACCAACACCAAGACCACCAGATTTCTTAGGGGCCTGCTGTTGCATACCACCACCATAGCCTTGTTGTTGTGGATAACCATAACCCTGTTGTTGTTGGTAACCACCCTGCTGTGGATATCCTTGTTGCGGATAGCCCTGCTGATAACCACCCTGCTGAGGATACCCACCACCTTGCTGTGAATATCCCCCTCCATATTGCTGCTGACCATACGGTCTGCTCGAGGAACTTCCACCCGACGCCTTTCCCAGCAATTTACCTAGGAGACCGCCCGATTTCTTCTGTTCGCGCGGAGGCAGCTGTTGATCGGAATAATTCTGCTGCTGCTGGTACGGGCTCGGACTATTATTACTACTATTGTAATAATCGTTTGCTGCGTTTCCGCGCGCGCCAGACGAGGAGCCACCACGGGCGTCTTCTTCAGCTTGCAATCGAGCGGCGAGCGCAGCGTCGGATTCAACGTTTGATGGATTCTCGTAGGGATTGGTTTTCGTGTCTCCGAAGCCCTTGGTTGCTCCGCCGCCTGCATATCCTGGTGGTGGTCCAGGAGGGGCATCGTCGTTGCTTGGGTAGACGGGCGACGTGGGTTTGTCCCATTGCGATTTCTTCGTGTAGATGTTGACGTAGAACCATTCCTTGTATTCGGCGTTCCATACTGCTTTGTAGCCCTCGGGCACCTTGGGCGGTGGGGGGCCGCTCGGCGGCGCGAAATCGCTCATGTTTGTGATGTCGATGCTTTACGATGATGGGTTGGAGGTTGCAGTCGTATTATGTGGTTGATGGAAAGTCCGGAAGAGAGGCTGAGAGGGTTGTGGCGGGGTAAACTGGTGTGACGTACTTGTAGAGGCCCGTGAATAATAAAGAACGATTGGGTTATTCAACAATTTGTCACAACGGAAAAATGACAATGAAATTGTAGGAAATATGACTTCTCTTGAAGAGGTGCAAGAGGTTTCGGAAGTGTAGCAGTATTTGAAGAAAAGTGGAGGGTGAAGCTAGATGGATGAATGACCTCGGGCCCTCTTAGATAGTCGTAATCGTGTGGCTGAGTGCACAGCCACACCAGTTCAGCAGCTCTCTGCACAGAAAGAGCTGGAATTCGGAAAGTTAGTCATCGATTTGGAATAACCGAATCGCTGATGACTTCGTGTATACCATTTTTGGCGTGGTTGGGTGATCATAAGATGTGTAGCCACATTTTACAGGGTAGGCTGGTTGTGTGATCTTCAGGGATCGCCAATTCCTAAACCTCTCCCATTTTGATATTTGTTCTCTCTTATAGGTCTGGCATAATAAGATCAAAAGGTGAGAAGAGGCGGGCTTGTAAATCAATTAATACGGTAGTGGCTCCTTCTCGCCTGCTGTCAATGTATAACTCCGCGGCAGCAACTTGAAATGAAGTAAATTGGTTATTTTTGGCTTCAGATAGGGGTTATATGCCTACTAGCAAATATCCAGCCAAAGGAGCTTTTGCTAGTAAATCCCTTCATAACCTCCTTGGAAAATTCTCCAACGCCCATGAATGCACCCCCGACCTTTTATCCCCAGAACGCCATTCTCTATCCCAAACCCATCAACTCCCAACCATAACCACATCACCTCCTCCTGTCACCTTCTCAATCCCCTTCCCCTTCTGTTTCTGAACCCCTTCTTTTTCCTTTTCCACTGCACCCCTCGTATCACATTGGCACCCGGGACAGTTATGCGCAATCTCATGCGCAAAAACATCACAATCAATACAAAAGTGATTATGGCAAACCTCACACGCATACCGGGAACTCTCACTCGTGCCCTTGTGTTCGCCCTCTGGCCTCTTCGAGCCTTCGATTTGGAGTCTGGCGGAGGGGACCTCGGGGAAGGGAGAAAGGCAGGAGAAACATGCTTTTGATTTCCGCGCTGCGGACCAGGGGACTTCGACCCAGTTTCGCAAAGGGAAGAGATGGTGGTAAGAGCGGGCGAGATGGGTGGAGAGGATGAGTGTGAGGCCGCAAGCTGGACATTCGGCAGGGAGACTGCAGACTTTGCTATCACAGCGTGAGCAGAGGTAGCCTCCTCGACTAAGTTTGCTGTGACAGCCGCAGAAACTCATGGTTTTTCCAGCGTTGAGAGTTCGTGAGGGGAAACCCATCATGAGGAGACTTGATTGGGATTGTTTTTTCTCTCGAGTGACCGGCGGTGTCGTAGTAGCCATAACCAGTTCTCGGAAATGCTGCTCATTGAGTGCAACATGGTAGTTTCCTTGGTCGCCAGCGTTTGTACGACTACAGAGCTCGGCGCATATAGCTACTTGAGCAGCCAGTCCAACGACAGAAACTCGGATTCGATCGGTAACTAAAGAATTGATCGTTTCATGGATATCTCCTGGATCGCTGGAAAGTAAAGCACCATAGATAATGAGGATTTCTCGAGTTCCGTGGGATGGTGCATGGAACAAAGCTGCCCTGCTCATCTCAAGCGCATTCTGTAAACTTGGATTTCCTTGCCCCTGCTGGTCCTTGAGAGCCTTTAGACGCTCAATATGATCTGTAGGGTTCCCACTCATATCACTGATCCGAACTGCAATTCCGTCCCTCATCCCAATAATTCCAAGCTGAGAAATCGGGTTTTGTTCAAAGTATTCCGTCACGAATTCAGAGGCGTAGCGTAGTGTCAAAAGGTATCGAGTCGGCCGTAAATCTTTTTCCACCATGGCGAATGATAGGTCTATTATAAGAATAAGATGCCGTATGATACCTCGTTGTAATGGTGTTGTGTCCCGTAGTAATCTGCAAGCACCACTGTCAACCTCCAATCCAACATGCGACTTCAAAATCCCAACAACAAACACACCTCTTTCGTTTCCCTGCCTCCCTCAATCCTTCCACAGCAGAGTTGATGCTGCCATCAGCCCCCTCAACCACGGTATCCCAACTCCTCTGGATGTCTTCCCACTTGGCTCGTTTGCGAGGGTTGGCGTCGCCGCCTCGCGCTCCCTTCTCAGAAGCCTTGACTGGACCTGAAGACCTTGTTCCATGAGCTGTCGAGACTTGATGCGCGCCGGCATCGTCATCTGATAAGTCATCAGCAACATAGTCTTCGTCCGAGGATGACATGGTGGGTGTTGACGTTAATCGTGTCGTGAAGAGGGACGATGCAAGCAAGGCTGAGAAAGCGAGTTGAAGTTCGAAGCCTCGCTCGCCAAGGCCCGCACTAGTTCTATCTAACCCCTGTCCCGGAAAGCAACTACTCATTTATATTCACTCCAAAAAGAATATAAGTGAATAGTTTTCAGTCATGGGATTAATTTATGAAACAATTGATTTATACTCAAACTACATATCTTCTGATATTTGGGCATTTTCCCTGCAATTTCCTTCAAATATGCTCTAGCTAGTTTGTCATTTTCCTACCTTCACTTACTAGTTGCTAAGGAATCTACGTCATCCTACCTTATATCCCTCTTTCAGAATCCCTGCCTTCCGATTGCCATAGTCTAGACATAGCCAAATTCACATTGCAAGGAAGACTTGATGATTTTAATAATTCTTTCCTTGTTTATTTTTATCTTTAAGTGATTCCTTTCCATTACCTATTCCGCGCCAGTGGGTATATTACTGATGCACAAAATCATATGTACAGCCAATCTCGTATAGGAGGATCCAATATGAGATGGGCCCCTCTGAGTCGATGTTGCTCATGTGAGCCGCCCCCCTTCCGATCACCAATTACCCCTTCCAGCCAATTCCGCCTCCATGCGTGGTATTTCGCGGTGGCCCGATCGTAGCAAAATGCAATCCTGTAATATAATAAACAATATCATGCCAGACGTTGAATAATCCGCTCCTAATAAAATGCCTTCCCAAACTCCAATTTTCCAATGCCGCAAACTGTACTACTTTCATGAGTAAGTGTTCGTTGCGGGCATTGGCCAGTCGTCCTCGGTAATGCTTGACCAGAATACCCAGACCGCTACAACCGAAAGGAGGGTGAATAGCGTCTCGAATAGGGCTCCGTTGATTTTGCCGTCGGTTCCGTTACAGATGTGGACGCTGGCCACGTAGTTGAAGATTTGGCCAATTGCAAATAATAGAGCAGCAGCTCCCAAGTATAACATGGGCTTTCGTTCTCCCAGCACACGTACGACCAGTGCTGCTTCTAGTACAAAGAATGCAAAGAGGAAGACTAGGGGCGCAAGTTGGTAGAGGATGTAAAGCGCAATGCCTCTGTTGTTCCCACTCAGGCTGCTGTCCCAGTAACCTGTCCAGCTGTAGCCTGTGTCGAGAGCGATATATCCGGTACCGATGAAGAGTGCGGCAGCAGAGGCAACAATGAGACCAACGGAGACGGGAGTCCCATCGTCAAGGAGTTGAAAGCCAACAAGGGCATTGAGTAAGAGGATCCAGAGCGTAGCGATAATTAAGCCTAGATGTATCCCGGTAAAAGCCTGCAAAGACAGTCAGCAAGGAACTAGTCAGATTTATTATTTGGCCGACTTACAATTCGTATTGTCTTGCTCAAAGGGAATAGGCCGACGGTAAATATTTCGCAAATCTCCATCAATATATATCCGAGGAGAAACAATTGCATTTCCCTGAGTACCAATTAGCACGATCGCAAAAAACTACTTGTACGTCAAGTCAACATACCTTCTACCAACAGCAGCTTGCTTCCTTTCTGACCGCCATATGAGGAATGCCGACACCACGATTGCCAGGGCGGCGATCAGAATTGACCCTAGATACTATCAGCACCGTGTTGCAAGAAGAAGTCCCCGTTTGTACGCACCCAAGTTTCCCAAATGTCGTCCACCGCTCAAAGATATGCCATTGAGCTGGCAGCTCAACAAGGTAGCGTTATCATAACTGTACCCAGGGAATAACTAAAGCGAATCCCAATTAGATGACGTTTTTTCTGGAGAGCAGGTCTTTCGGTGCTTACATTGCAGATAGGAAGTGTAGAGTCGCGGCAGAAATGCTATAGTTGAAGTCAGCGCAAACGTCCCTCTACTCGTCATCCGATCTCAACTCGAAAAGCGCGGAAATCATGCGCGCCGCAACTCATGTGGAAAAACTCACATTGAAGTTTCCAAACTGAGTTGAACCCATTGTTTCTGATTGAAGCGCAGAGCGCGCGGAATGGGCTCGGTGAAACTCTTCAATTGGACCCTTATTTTCCCAAGCGTCTTTCGCGGCCGACTCGTGATTCTTGATGTCGTGAAATGGATGATTGTGTATTCAAAGCGATGTGTATCCTTGGTCAATTGATCAATCGGTGTTGATGGTGTAATCTTTCAACTCCTCGGCAGGTCGGTATTGAACTTCTGGCGGCGACTGTCGATTGAGTTTGACTACTGCCACTAAAATGCTGTCAGACCAGGAGCGTTCGGCGGCTCTCTATCTTCGCGTACTACGAGCGTCGCTTCCACAACAATTGCGCCTGGTCTCGGCTCGCTCTCGAGTTCAATCGCAATGGAAGAGGTGCTTTTGCCTTCGTGTCTGCGGTCGCGAGATGATGAATCCCGAGGCGAAGGTGGCGATGGCGTTGAGGTGCGATTAACCAGCACGCTGTGCTGTTTTGAGGCTGTGCACGGTATGCGATAGGCAGATGGGAAGGATTCGACGATCGGCGGGTGGGAAGTTGGGGTGCGTCAACGGGAGGAAGGGGGTATCGCTGAGCTGGCCTAGAAGGTCGCAATGGTGCAGATGGTGCAGATGGTTGCAATAATTGGGACTTCGTCGACAGGACAGGACAGGATGCGCAATGTGCAGTGGCTGCAGTCGTATTATTGGTACCGTAGAGTTTTGCCAGCTCATCAAGTTGAATGGCCAACAGGTGAGCTTGATTTCGCGGATTTCGCTTCGCCCTGAAAATCCAATTTTAAAGGGGAGGGCACGGAGGGGCAATTTGCAGCTCTCCCATTGACTCCCAACCTCTCGAATAACTGCCAGGGGGTGAATGGCTCAATGGCTCGCCGACGAAGGGCCCTGCTAGTGGCAACCAGGAGGGAGATCGTTTTATGAAGCGCTTCATGCTCGAATCAGAGAGCAACCTTCCTCTTGCGCTCGCGTGGGGCCATCGCCAACCTCCATCGAGCCGCGGTGGCATCGGCGTGTGCTTGTTCTGCTTGTTTTCCAGATCACAACTTTCACCGGAGATTTTGATATCGCGATATCGCCTGGTAAGGACAAGGTCTTCGCCGTTGCTATTCTGGGTCCATTTTGCGTTTCACATCCTGCGCAGCAAAGGTAAAAATGAAAGTTTGGGGGCGTCATCTTTTTTTTGGGATAATCTGTACTGCACTGCGGCCTGCCTTGCTTCAAGGTTGCTTTGGAAATCCGGATATATGGTTGGCCTTGCATGTGCCAACTTCGGTACTGCACCCTTTTTTCAGCAGGAGCCGTTGATGTGCGACAGTCAAAACATGCACAGAACAATCGAAATAATGAGGCTCGACACGGACACTCGGAGGAGAAGGGAGCACAGATATGTCAAGACCATGGGCACGGAGTATATTTCGAACTCTACTTCCCCAGAAAATCTCCCCCCGAAGATCTCGAAAATCGCCGACAGTCTCTGTGATGTCAGGCTCCATCACCCATGGACATCGGAAGCGGCGATGCAGCTCGATGGATACTTCACTTCCACGCATGAACGATTAAATTGAGTCGGGTCTTTCGAAAGGGCCAGTCTTAGTGGCCAAAGGGCGACCTTTACGACCCGTTTCTCTTGGTCTTCAAGCGTGAGGGTTAAATGGACGTCACTTCCCGTCTTTCCAAGGGGTTTTACTCTTCAAGGATTATGGATCATATCAATGCAAAAACCGCAGCCATTCGCTACTTCCCGAGTGGCTTGTCCAAGAGTCTGCAAGCCGATCAAGCATTCGACTACGTTTATAACGTCGTATATCTTCAATTTTCGAGGAAAACGAAAGTGCTCCCAAGTGGTCCTTCTTTCTTTTGGTTGGTTTCTCAATTTGAATCCATGTTTTCCCGTGGTTTTGTTCCGAGTCTGTTTTCCTTACTGCAAGCTGCGATTCCGAAGGATGCTATAATTTCCCCAATTCATGCTTCAAACTTGGGCGGAAACCACCAACGGCTGACTCCACAGAAAAGCCCTTCTTACGGGTGTTGAGCCTCTTATAAAGAGAGCAATTGCCAGGACTTTTTGGATGGGCTGTTAGGGACCAAGGGTATTCTTGTTTCATGTTATTCTCTCCATTTTTATCAGAGATGTTGGAAGTGTTAATTGACGCGATCTCTTGATTCGGGAGTTATTTCAGCTCCTTGCGTTTCAAAGTTCATGGGAGGAACAGTCGTTTATCCAAAATATGTTTTTTCGCCAATTGATCGCGTACAGCAAGGACGTTCCAAATTCCTATTACCTTACTTCTCAATTTTTGGCACTAACTAGGCATTTCTCAAGGCGAATGTGTACAAAAGAGGGTTTACAACAACACCAAGGGCTATCTAAATTGATACCCTCTATTTTATAACTTGCGAAGCTGCCCTTTAAGCAAAGGTCAGAGACAAGCAAAGAATGTGAAGCTGCACATAATACATTCAGTCCTATGTAAGCTATATTTTGTTTTTAAAAAAATGTGTTACGACAATTCTCCGCTTCTAGGTAGGGTACTTGTCAATTCTCTCAGTTGGTCTGCCAGAATAAGATCCAAAACGGGAGAGAAGCGGGTTTCGGCTGTTGGTCTCCCGTTTAACCTCAATTCTCTCAGATGGTCTGGCACAATGAAGTTTGGATCGGAAGAGAAGTGGCTCATAGAACACTTTTAGTCGCTATTTGGTGCCATAGACTGATTTCTTGCGGCAGGACTCCCCAGCTTCCTGCATCTGGTACCTGTCACATTCCGATGTCTCATAATAACTACTCTGAGCACCATGTCGCGCCAAACCATCAAAATTCGCCCAGGACGAGCGATTATATTGCTATTATTATGGATTTTTATAGAGGTTTGAAAGCCCTTGATATTGAGCTACCTATTGCGCACAAACGCATTTTCCTGAACTTTCGGCTGTTGAATTATGTGTAAAGAAAACTCTATTTTAGGGGACATGATTAGTATCGTTTCTTGAGGTTGACCGAGTAGAAGTTTCTGTGACCAACCAAGAGGGCAGAGAAGTCAAACGAACAAAGTCTTATGAGGGTCTCTTCAAAACCGCCCCCTATTTTCTTCATCAAGAACCTTCAACTTGGGCTCACGCGTATGTGTCAACGATGAGGAGTGCCAACCGCTACTCGGTGAGGTTGAGTATAATCTGATATCCTGGTATGATTAATTTATCTGAAACTTAGAGCTGGGAAGGAGTATCATAATAGGCTCGCGAGCACCGATGGGTTGGAGATGAGATGACTAGAAAGAAAGAATATGTCAATCGTACCTAGGTAGTCTAGCAAGAAGCTAGCCTTAAATCGATAGTCTATAGCCAGCCAATTGTGACACAGTATGAAAACTCAAACACCATCCAATTAAGCTCCAGGACCCTGAGAAAGGAACCTCGGCCTAAGATACTATACCTGCGATGGTACCTCGTGAACAGCTCATCGTAGGTCACGTTGGCAGTAGGAAACTATTCTTGTATGCACGCCCAAACCTATCATAACTAACTCACTGCACTTGGCACTTGAACTTGAACATCAAAACCAGCAAAACTCACCTCAAGTATATCCTCATTTTCAATCCGAGCGCAGCGAGCACGGCCTCCACGGCAGTGGCCTCCGGAGGACTAGCGGAGCGTCATCTTGAAATTTCTTCGTCTGATGAATACGCTGACTGACTCAGCCAGTTGCATGAAATGTCTGCAGCTCATGGTGAACGGCCAGGTACCAACCAGTTCCAGTGAAAATATCACGCCACGGCAGAACCTCTCCTCTCCTCTCCTCTCCTCCTCTCCTCTCCTCCTCCGCATTTCCCCTCATTTTGAGGGCAACGTGAAGACGCACGCACATCCCATTTTTCTGGTTTCCTGGGGATGCGACTGGGGTCAGACTCCAGCTCTCCACTCAGGGCGTCACGTGGCATATCCAAGGCAGAGCTGCCCAGGTGCCATTTAGGGGTCATCTGGCGAACCTGAATTCTCGAACAACACACATTCCTGCTCGTGCGAGCACATCTGCTACCTCCGCGCCATTCTCGATTCTCGATTCTCGTATCAAAGGCATCGTGTTGCTGTCACACTCCTTCCACGCTTTCCCGGCCCTATCACACGCGACTGCCCGCTTCACCTTTCCTAGTATCGCCTAAGAGCCCAAAGTGTCCCTGGCCTGGATTGCCTGCGCTGTATTGCATCACACTGAACGTGAACCTGCCAACCTGCCAACCCCCATCATCCACACGCACCGCAACCCCATCCCACCCCATCCCACCCCATCCTTTCCGCCAGAGCACCTCAAAGCAACACGCGCAGATCGGGCTGCTGCTAAACAGCTCCACGACGTTCAACATTCCTTCCCCAACTTCCTCACGACGGCCTGCCAACATTCCCCTGCGCACGCTCTCCCACTCCTCCCGGAACGACGCCAATTCTGCCTCACTGCTGGGCACAAATTCGGAAGAAAAGGAGGGTCGTCGGTCTTCCCTATCGCGATCGTCCGGTTCTGAGTTCTCTTGGAGTGACACCGGAGATCTCGCAGAACAGCTGGCAGACGAGGAAGATCCGCTTCAGATAAGGCTACGGGAATCCCTCGAGGAACAAGTTCTTGGTGGTTCTTCGAGACGGCCACTACGGCACAAGAGAGTGCACTACCCTGAGGACCTTGACGACGGAGAAGAGAAGAGATATCATCCTGGAATCGTTAAAGAGGAAATCGAGATTCCCACCCCTGGTGAACGGCGTATCAGTAAAACGGAACACTGGTTAGCTGCAATCATGTCGGGAGGCGAAAGGCAAATGCATGGCCTGACGGGCAAGCCATTGGTGTAGGGATCATAATCAGAAGTATCAAGAGCAAACTGACGTTGTTTCCAGGTATTTTACTAGCATCTTTGTATCTTTAGGAGTCTTTCTATTTGGCTATGATCAAGGAGTTATGTCTGGTATAATAACGTATGAGGCATTGAACCCAGCCCGTCTCAATAGGACTAACAACTTTCCCAGGGGTCCCTTCTTTAAGGATTACTTTAATCAGCCAACTCGCGCCGAGGTTGGTACAATGGTTGCCATTCTCGAGATAGGAGCATTCTGTTCATCCTTAGTCGTCGGAAGGGTCGGAGATATAATCGGACGGCGAAAGACAATTCTCTACGGATCTTGCATATTCTTCGTTGGCGGGGCTTTTCAATCCTTTGCCACTGGTATGCCAATGATGCTTTTCGGACGAATTACGGCAGGTGTTGGCGTTGGTATGCTTTCAACCATTGTTCCTATATACCAATCTGAAATATCCCCTCCTCATAATAGGGGTAAGTTGGCATGTATCGAATTCTCAGGAAATATCACTGGATATGCTACATCCGTATGGGTAGACTACTTCTGTAGTTACATCGACAGCGATTATTCGTGGAGAATTCCATTGCTCATGCAATGCGTTATGGGTGCTCTTCTTGGCCTTGGTAGTTTGGTTATTGTCGAGTCTCCGAGGTATGTCTGTATGCTACAATGTGAAACTTTCATCTAACCCATCCAGATGGCTTTTGGACAACGACCATGACGAGGAAGGTATTGTCGTTATTGCAAACCTATATGGTGGTGGTGATATTCATAACCAAAAGGCTAGAGAGGAATATCGAGAAATCAAGATGGACGTCCTACTTTCACGGCAAGAAGGCGAAAAATCGTACAGAGACATGTTCAGGAGGTATCGCACCCGTGTCTTTATTGCCATGTCCGCGCAGGCTCTTGCCCAGCTCAACGGAATCAACGTCATTTCGTACTACGCCCCCTATGTTTTCGAGTCTGCTGGCTGGATTGGACGTAAAGCTATTCTTATGACTGGAATCAACGGCATAACCTATCTTCTATCCTCGGTTCCACCATGGTACCTAGTCGATAGATGGGGTCGACGTTTTATCCTACTAAGCGGTGCAATAATGATGGTTTTGTCGTTGTCTGCAATTTCTTATTTCCTTCACCTGGACATCGACCAAACGCCAAATCTTGTGGTTATTTTCGTTATGATTTACAATGCATCGTTTGGATACAGTTGGGGTCCAATTCCATGGCTGTACCCTCCAGAGATCTTGCCGCTCAGCATTCGGTCCAAGGGAGCTAGCTTGTCTACAGCAACCAACTGGGCATTCAACTGGCTTGTCGGAGAACTTACACCAGTTCTACAGGAGTGGATTGAGTGGCGACTTTATCTCGTTCATGCATTCTTCTGTGCTGTCAGTTTCATTGTTGGTAGGTTAACCTTTAATGCACAGCTGCCTACTTGCGCTAATCAATTGCTAGTATACTTTATTTACCCAGAAACGGCTGGTGTTAGATTAGAGGACATGGATGCTCTATTTGGTGATGCTACAACTGCTATGCCTACACCAATAACCAGAGCCGAGACTGGCTCACTGCTGGGCGCAAGTTCCCCGGTCCCATCAATGGATCTTAGAAGAGGACTGGTAGGTGCTAATGGAATGGGGCCATCAAATGCAATTCCGGGGCTAGACATTGATCCACCTCATGTTGCGATCAAGAACGGGAAACCGCAATATGCGACAGACGATGAAGGCGAAGGAGGCGAAGGTATGGGAGGTTGGATCTCTCGTATGGTCTCTAGGAATAAAGGCGATGGAGGGAGTGTGAAGAGTGGTTCATATAAGCCTCTGGACCAAGAAGATGAGTGAGATGAGCCTCTGTGTGCAAACTTAATATAGAATTCGGGACCAGGATAGAAAGCGGGCGTAACTGGGAAGCTCACAATGATGCACAATCACATTTGAGCATGGCAGGGGTAGAAATTGCATTTGTAAATTATGGAGAATGGTACATTCTCACAAATATGGCCTGAGCTTGAGCTTTTGGTGCACCAGGTGCATTCATGATGGTGGTTCGAGAAGTAGGGAGCGCTGGCCGCGCGGGGGTTGCTGACAAGCTTGGAACCCCATGAATTTGTGTTTCAGAGTCTCCCATTTTGCCAAAATGCGACAGTTTGCTCGACCCCAAACCCCCATGCTGGTTTCCATTCTTGGATGGATAGGATGGGGGGCGGGTTTTGAGGATTCTAGGATGTGAGTTTTTGGGTTGTAGATTTTTTGAAATTGGTGAGGGAAGGGAACGTGTCTGTGGGTAGATATTGGCTTAAGAGTAGATGAGGTATGGTGATTTTGGTAGGATGTGGTATTGTGGTTGGGGGTTGGGATGTAGATTAATGTGGTATGTTGTATGTTGTATATTGATGCATACAGGTACTTAGCGAGGTACGGAACCAATTGAATATCTGGCCAAGCAAAGGCACGCATTTCTTTTGCAATTATTAATCGAGACCCCTTTCCTACAATTTACAAAAAGGATTTTTCCAATGTGCTCGTAGCGCCTCAGCCTCAAACTGACCCAATTGTCTGCTGATTTTGCTGTCAGCCCTAGGTAGAAACCTTGCAGTATTTATGAGATCTGTCCACAGAATCTGCTATGCCCACCACCGAGATGCATAGGCGCACACCCCAATCCTTCGGCTATGATGAATGGAAAGGTCCTTGTACAACGTGAAGCGAGGTTTTGTTGACGAGTTTTAGTAGGTAGATGGGGTTCTTAGTTTTTCTAGTCAATCGCACAAACAAAAAGAATTGATACCAGATGGCAGCTGTCATAGTCCCAAGATCCAGGCCCAAAACCGGAAAGTCGGGCTTAGATAACACGCGATTACCACAAGGGGTTAAGCGCGGCAGGGCATGATGTCGACAGAGTTAAGCATGGGTGTCGGGCTAGGCTACGTATCTAATTATACATTCCTTCCACCTCCCTTTTTTTCGAGCCAGCGACATCTTCAGGTCCTTCGAATCAGATCCGCCGCCAGAGTACTTTCTCCCTTCTCTTCCACGTTGCACCTTCTCCTGTAGAGATGGTCAACTCTGTCAATTAACATTCTTTTGTAATTCTTTGACGCCTTCTTCAGCTTGGATCCCCTCCCTCCAACCCCACGGCCTCGAGCTTGAGCTTGCTCCCTCCCGACTTCAAAAAATATTTCCTGCGACTTGGCGCATCTGCGAACTTGCCAACCCCTTGGCTCTTTAGAGCCCAATACTTGCCATCATGGCAGCTACCGACAAGGGAGCGATTGCGACCGGAGCAGATCTAGACAATACTGCGCGCCGACGTAATGTACCATCGGCCTCAGCAAACGGTGGAGTGGTGAACAAAGTAGAGGTGGACGACAAGAAGACTCAGATCAAGAAGGTGTGTTTCTGCCATGATCACTGGGCTATTCTCCCTTTCCTCGAAATAATTTAACAAACGGTTACACTGACGTATCTTCTTTGACAGAAAGAGCAGTCATTACTCGAATTTCTTGATGAATGGGAATTTATTATCGCCCCCGTCATCTTTACCATCCTTGCTTTCTTTACACGAATGTACAAGATTGGGCTTTCGCCAATTGTCACTTGGGATGAAGCTCAGTACGAACTCCCCTTTCAAACTTAAAGTCATGGCTAATACTCCCCCAGTTTTGGCAAATTCGGATCCCATTACCTCAAGCGCGAATTCTATTTCGATGTTCACCCACCTCTTGGAAAGATGTTGGTAGGATTGTCAGGATTCTTGGCAGGATACAATGGCTCTTTCGAATTCAAGTCTGGCGAGAGATATCCCGATGAACTCAACTACACTTTCATGCGAGCATTCAACTCTTTCTTCGGAGCTGTCTGCATTCCTATGGCCTACTTCACAGCTCGCGAATTAAACTTCAAGAGACCAGCCGTCTGGTTCGTCACCCTCATGGTTCTTTGCGAAAACTCATACACTACCATCAGTCGATTCATTCTCCTGGATTCTATGCTCTTGTGCTTCACATTTACAACCGTATTGTGCTGGGCAAGATTTCACCGTCTTCAAAACCAGTCATTTAGCCCAGAGTGGTTTGCTTGGCTGATTTTGACTGGTATGAGCATTGGATGTGTCTGCAGCGTAAAATGGGTTGGATTTTTCGTTACAGCTATGGTTGGCATTTACACCGTTGAGGATCTATGGAACAAGTTTGGAGACATCAAAATGCCCAAGGTAAGTGCTGATTCAGGAAAAAAGATGCATTACGCATAGAACTAACGAAGAGTAGGTTGACCTTGCCACCCATTTGGCAGCAAGAGTTCTTGGTCTGATTGTCATCCCTATTCTTGTCTACATGTTGTCATTTGCGATGCACTTTGCTATTTTGGAAAACAGTGGTCCAGGTGATGCCCAAATGAGCTCTCTTTTCCAAGCCAACCTTATCGGTACCGAAGTCGGAAAGGATAGTCCTCTCGAGATTGCTTACGGTTCTCGCGCAACTATCAAAAACATGGGATATGGTGGTGGATTACTCCACTCTCACGTTCAGACTTACCCCGAAGGTTCCACTCAACAGCAGATCACATGTTACCACCACAAAGATTCCAACAACGAGTGGTGGTTCTACCCAAATCGCGATCAACCAGAATTCGATGCTGAAGCTGATCCCAAGTTTGTTGCCGATGGTGACGTTTTGCGACTCATTCACTCTCAAACCGGTCGCAACCTTCACTCCCACGAGGTTTCTGCTCCAATTACCAAGGCTGATAGAGAAGTTTCTTGTTACGGAAATACCACCGTTGGAGATGAGAAGGATCATTGGACTATTGAAATTGTCAAGGACGTAGTTTCTAGCGACAAGTCCAAGGTCCGAACTTTGACTACTGCTTTCCGAATGAGACACACTGCTCTCGGCTGCTACCTTCGAGCCGGCAATGTCAATCTTCCACAGTGGGGTTTCAAGCAAATTGAGGTTACCTGTGTAAAAGAGAACAAACCCTCGGACGTCTATACTCACTGGAACGTGGAAGCTCACTGGAATGAAAAGCGTAAGTGGACAACTCTTATTTTGCAGCTAGCTGTGCTAATCTCATGTAGTTCCTGCCGCTGATGCCGGAGCTTATAAATCTCCATTCTTCCAAGATTTCATCCATCTTAATGTTGCCATGATGACTTCAAATAATGCCCTTGTTCCAGATCCCGACAAGCAGGATGATCTTGCTTCCCAATTCTGGCAATGGCCAATCCTCAATGTTGGTCTCCGTATGTGTGGCTGGGATGACCAGACTGTAAAGTATTTCCTTCTCGGAAATCCACTCGTCTACTGGGGTTCCACCGCATCCCTTGGCGTCGTTGCACTCATGGTAGTCTGGTACCTGATCCGCTGGCAACGAGGCTATGACGAGCTCAAGCAAGTCGATATTGACCAGATCCATTATGCTGCTCTCTACCCTGTTCTCGGATGGTTCCTCCACTACCTCCCATTCGTCGCAATGGCACGTGTAACCTACGTCCATCACTACTACCCAGCTCTATACTTCGCCATCTTGACCCTCGGCTTCGTTACGGATTGGATGTTGAAGAACCAACAGAAGGCTATTCAATATGGCATATACGGTGTTCTCTACGCCACGACTATTGGGCTCTACGTTTTGTTTATGCCAATCTCCTGGGGAATGGTTGGCCACAACAGAAACTTCGGCTACTTGAAGTGGTTCGATTCCTGGAGAGTAACTGATTAGAAGATAACCAGCATCTTCTGACTTGTCATAATGTGACCGGGAACAAACAAAAAATGGATATTAGGCAGGAGCTACGGCGTGGCAGGACGCGAATTCGAGGGGGGGAATGTGCCACTCTATGAGGCCAACATTTTCCCCCACTTGTTTTATTACCAAACTTTTCCTTTGTTAATCTGGGGCATCTATGGGGGGTAGCGTGAATGTGCTCGATTGATTCCTGCAGGTACTATAGGGCCATTGTTTGGCGACGGGCGTTAGAAAAAACCTTGAATGCATGAATTCTAATTTTGTATACTGTTGTGTTACGATGTACTCCCCTTATTGTATGAATGGCATCCCTATGCAACGGAAAAAGTAGTTGCGGTTCGTAGAAGATAGAGATAGGAATGGGGAGTAGTGGACTGGAATGTAGTTGTGAACAGTCGTGTTATTGATTAGTGAATAATGAGTTGCGTGAGCGTGATGTATGCCCCCTTTTTCCCTCGCTTGGCTAGTTCCTTGGCTATGATGCCGAAGTCGACGTCGTATTAACGGCTTAACCCAGAACTTTCTGTTGCCGTATATTAGTGTTTATATCTTGGCTTCCCGGCTATTATCTCACACGTTCCCTTCATGATATATTAGATTCTCCGCGGTTTATTCTCGCGGGGGGTTCGCTTATACAGAGAAAGACCCGAATAGAAAGGCAAAAAACCCTGAGGCAAGGAACGAGTTTTAATGTTTTGAACCTTTTTGAGTGAGGAATAAGTTTTATGCTTAGGATCTCGAAGTGTGTTTATCTCCCTCTCTTTTTATATTTATGTATGCCCCTGGTATGCTATTAGTTATATAAAGGTCGTTTATAGTAGCGTTTGATATGAGCTCGGCGAGCTTAGAAGAGGTGTTTGCTAGTAGTAGTAGTAAAGGTACCGGCTCTTTCGACATCTGGTTCGATGAATAGTAGTAGGTGCTAGCTCCTTGAATTTAACTTCGACCGATTCGGCTAATAGAGCCCCCCCCCCCCCCTTCTCGCCCGTTTTAAGGTTAATTGTTCCAGGCTATTACGGAGAATTGAGGTCGAATGGGAGAAGCTCTCCTGTTTTCAAGGCCTTTTTCATTTTTATCTCTTTTGTGCGAGACCTTCATAAAGAATTAAGATCAGAACGGGAGAAAGGGGGGGGGGGGGGGGTCTTGTATTCCAATTAATATAGTAGTAGTAAAGTATTAGCTTATTGATTTGATTTAAGAGTAAGTATTATTCGCCCCCTTACTGCTTCATAAACTCGCTCCTAATCTTAGTTAAATATAGAATTTAGCGATTAAATATAAGCTCGTTTTAATGGGAGGGAGGAATAAACTCCCCTCTTTTTAGCTTTCTGTAAATGAGCTCACCCCCTAGAAATGAACGTCTGAGAGTGTATCCCTGTTTTGTTATCGTTATTTTATTATACAACACGCAAAGCTTCTTGTCAATAAGTAAATGATCGTATTAAGTTAATCAGACCCTTTCGAACTCTTAGAGGTAAATTCCCCCTTCTTTTCGGGTATCTTCTAATTAAGGCTAAGATTTTAACCCTAACAATAGCCCTTTTGAAACATAGAGCCCTAAGAACTGCTAGCACTATCTCTAATTAGAAGTGCCACCCCCTTTCTTGGCTCTCCTTAACCCACGGTTCACCCCTCACCAGAGCAAAGATTTCGCCTTTAGTGGACGAAAATAGATAAACTCAAGAGGTTGGGTAGTTAATTATTCCCCTTAGTTTTTGAGAGTACAAATTGAGGTTAGTAATTGAGGATCTGGTTATTGATTTTTGAGATAAATTGAAAGCTTATTTGAAATTAAAGAGCTCTTATAAGGTGTAACGAGCCTTTATTAGGCTCGGTTATTAATTAGCGTATAATGCATATATCGATATTTATGCAAAGGAGGCTCCTGGTTCCTGGTTCGAAGACTCTCAATTAAGAGGTCTTTAGTACTATGTGATCGATTCCGTATTGATTCGAACTTCTAGCGACTTCACTCCTCTTTCAAAGAGATTATAAGAGTGAATGCGAACTTCCGAATAATAGAAGGACTACGAGTAACTATCGAGGAAACGATCTTTATGCAGGGATCGTTGATTCAAGGGAAAGTGTCCTTTGTAGAGAAGGGTCGAATACTGTACATATTATATAGATTAAAAGAGCATGCTTAACTAGTGCTTAACGCTCTACGGATACATATACTGTACTGCGACAGTTGGGTTTTGGCTTTGGGAGTGCGTGAGGGATAGGGTGTTTATCGTTACTTGGTGGAAGGATTGTTGAGTACTGTAGTAAATAAATGAGAATGAGGTTTGTTGGGTGAGTTAGTTGATTTCGATTGAAGCTTGCCTTCTTTTAATTTCAAAGAAGAACCGATAGAAAATTTTATCGCTTTATTGAGTTCCGGATGTAAAGCCTCTGATTAACGGAAAGAAATAGTGGCAACGTAACCTCGGTAGTTGCTGGCTACGATGGGGGACGAGATGGCTTCGGTTATGTAAACGCGTAATCGATTATATATACCTTATCAGATTCCCTTAAGAACGGGAGCTAGCCTCTAATATGGGCTCTAGTGGTCTTACTTAGAATGAAAGAATTTAAAGTATTAAAGTATCTTAGAAACTATCTACTATATTCATTCCCTTGCGGGCGAGGGTTTTCTGGGGTAGGCCAAGAAAAGGGGGAAGCAAGGCATAACTTCTCCCAGAAACACCTCGAGATTTTGATTCTCATTAAGATTCTAAGAAGGGAATTTATGACGTATCGTTTCTTATTTTTAAACGTATCTTTGTGAGGGTCCAAGGCACGACAAGGTCTAATGCTAGGATAGATGTAAATTGGCTACGAGTCTGGAAAGGGTTTCTAAGCGAGGAGTGTAGATATCTAGGGTATGCACGGACGACCCCATTCCCTCACAATCTTTTAGATATGATCACCACTTTTAGATGGATCATGGTTAGTGCTCAAGCTTTATGCTGTTTTATTTCTTTACGGAGGTGATTCGCTTTTTTCCGTAGAATGCGTTTCATAGTCTTAGTAAGTTCATTTCTTCGTGTAGAGGCGATAACTGTGTGAACGTATATCACGTGTATTTAGATATCACGTGTGGCTCGGGAGGATAACTTCTCTCCTCTCTATAATATTCTACGATCTTTAGCTTTCAAATATATCACTTATAAGAGATTTATCTATAGATTATTCGATTCGAGTTAAATGAGTATTCATATCGTATTCCTAATATTAATTAATAATTAATTTTATGGAAGCGATTATAAATAAATAAGGGATTTTATAAAAGGATAATCTAATCTCCTATTTATTTAAGAAGGTAATTTATATTGGAGAAATTATGATGAATATTTATATATTTCGGTAATCTAATATTATTCGAGAATTTTAGAGGTTTATTATAATTATATTTGAATTATAAAAGGATCTTATAAGCGTTAATTATATTATATTAATTCGTATATTAATTATTTATTATTATATTCGAATAATGAAAAAGAGGTTAAAATTGTATTCGAATTCCTTTTATTTAAATAATCTATTATAATAATATTAACATCGATAATATATAAATCTTAAATCTCTAATTCGGTATATTTTATTAATATTAGAGAATAATAAGATAATAAAATTATAATATTCGTTAATATAAATGGAATATAAATTTTTATAATATTATTAAAAATTATTAAACGACATTTTATAAGATTTATATTATTAAGGTCTTAAATTATTAAATTAATAATCGAATCGATTTATTTATATTTTTATAATATTTAATATTAATTATTAGATCTATTATTAATAATTAGATTATTATTATTATTGATTAAAACGATTAAATTGATTGCTTAAAAACCCTTTAATTATTAATGATCGAATTCCGATTATTAAAGATTAATCTTTTCTTAAATTTTAATTTTAAGAAAAATAGAGTTTTTTTGTAATGAAAAATAATGAGTAATATATAATTTAAAAAAATAAAAAGTATTAGATTTGTTATTATTTTATTGTATTTTTATTTTTAAGATTTAGTAATTATTCTTTTTATTTCTTAATTTAAAATAAGATTATTATTTATAATTATTTAAATTTTATTTTGTTAAATTCGCTAATTTTATAATAAATCGAAAAGATAAAATACTATTATATTTATTAATATTTTTATTTTAATAATTTATCGATATTTTAGAATTTAATTAATTTTTTATAAATATTTTATTATTTTTTTTATAATCTATAAATATGAATTTCTTAATATATTTAAAAATCTTTTAGAATAATTAAATTTAATATTAAAATCTTAAATCTATTTAAAGTTTATAAAATCTAAAATAATATATTATTAATAATTTAAGAATCTTTTTTATAAAGTATATAAGATAAATTTATTAGATTTATTAGTACGGATTTTAATAATTAATTTTAAAAGGCTTTTAATATATTTATTTATTAGAGATTAATAATATAAGAGGATAAAATATTTAAAGACGAAATCTTATAAGAAATATATAATAATAATTTTAAAGAATAGAATAATAAAGCCTTTAAAAAATATATTAATAATATATGGATAATATTAATAATATATTTTAAAGGTAATAGAATTTTGTTACAATTACGGTAATCGTCAGGTGATACTTTGGGACCATAGGCTCAGACAGCACCAGGCTGACAGGAGAACCCATATGTATATAACCAATAGTGAGGATCGGA
>QYAP01000311.1:0-45771 GCA_003988905.1 Hymenotorrendiella dingleyae
AGTAGCATATTGGACTTCCATCCAATAATAGTCCCTTTTTGGGCAGTTCACTGTTGGTCTAGTGGTAAAGCTACTCACCCTCCTAGCCTGTGACATTGTGTGTGTTCGCGGGAGTTCGCGGGGTCTTTTCTGATGGGAAGATGGTTGAGTTTCTCCGGGCAGCTGTGAAAAAAGTCAGCTCAGTGAATGTGTTTGTGGGTGTCGAAGTTTCTTTTCTTGCTTGAGATGGAATGAGCTTCAATTGTTGTTAAGTCTATGCGATTTCCGAGTCAATTCCCCATTCATATTACCTGTTGTATTGTTGTTCTCGGGAACTTACCCGGTTATCGGTCTTCTCACAACTCGGTTACCCGGAGATCCTTAGCACATTTAGGTTACCCTGTAAAAAAAACCGAGCTTCGAGTGAATCGAGACCGTCATCTGACGTTGCCATGCACAATGTTTCTTGTTGTTGACAGGATTGGGGTGAATGCAGGCCTGATTGGCGCTAGCAGCGCACGGACCTTCTTTGAGGCTTATAAGCCTCCTGCCGGTCCTTAGTTAGCTTTCCTCTTTACCACTTTCAAACAGACGCTTTTAACCAAGCTTATTGCTCCCTCTCTGTGATCAATATTTCTTATTCTATTTCGAACTCACTTGCCACTGGTATCGAGTCTTCTGGCGTAGGCGAGAAAGCTCTTCGGGGAATAAGAGGGACTACTCCGTATTCACTGGTGAAGTTCCTTGCCGACACATAAATACCTCTTCAGATTCACTCGGCTGCGGTATGTTATCGCACAATACCATTCGCATCGCCACGTCTTTCACTAGTCATGAGTCTCTTTTGCAAGTTCACTTCCGTAGAAACATCTTGCAACGCATCCACCATCTCAGATCCTATAAAGGTAGCCCATCTGCCCGGCTCCACCCACATTTTTCCTTACCAAAATAAATCTCAGACACCTTCCATCGCGATCGACACGATACTCTTCGGATCCATACTTTTCGATCAACATGTCTGAATCCCGAGCTATGGCTGCGGCAATGGCAGATATGGATGAAGCGACTCGCCGAACGATAATGCGGCTCCAGCGGGAGGATGCCGAGGAACTTTCGCTCAGAGGGAGAGGACGCCAAGTTATGAACACTTCGACATATGCTAGCCGACAAGCTCCCAGCCAACCTGACCGTGCGCCTAGAGAAGGGGTTCGTCGAGGCTATGAGCAGCCCACCAACGCCAGTAATCGGCGCGCAGTTAATTTCGAGTCCAGTTCGTCTCAAGCCGGAAGAGAAACACGCGTGGGCTCTTCCCGACAAGAGGGACAATATCGAGGTAGCCGTTCTTTTAGAGAAAGGGCCAGAGAAAGAGACCGCCAGCGCTACGACTCAGTTTTGGACACTGATTACTACAACGAAGGTACTATCGGTGATTATGCTAGCCCTTCCCGACAACCAAACCCGACAGCCGCATTGTCAAGTTCTTCTTCAACTAATCAACAAAGCGCTCGGGTCAAGGGGAAGGGTTTGCCATACCACGACGATTTCCTTGAGCCAGGAGAGGGGGGGCATAGGCACGCTTCTTCATATGCTAACCGAGGAGCTTCCAACCGACCTGGCATTGTGTCTCGTGGGGTACGACTCGCAAGACAAATTTATGGGGGCACACCAACAAACCCAACAACCGCACCCTCAAATCCTTCTTCAACAAAGCAGCAAAGTGCCCGAGACAAGGGTAAAGGTCCGCAAAATAACGACCAAACAGAATGTGCAAGTTGCATGGAAAAATTCCCACCAAACGAGATAATCAAAGCCAAGTGCGAGCACGGCTATTGTAAAGATTGTGCTCCTCAGGTATTTCAAACTTCATTGGAAGACATGACCCAGTTCCCGCCAAGCTGCTGCCGACAAGAACTGTCACTTGAGTCCTATCGAGCCTTTCTCACACCGGCAATCTGCCAGCTCTACCAAACCAGAAAGTCCGAAGCAGAAGCTGTGGACAAAAAGTATTGCGCCAATCCTTCCTGTTCTCACTTATTCAAACCAGCTGATATCGAACACGACATCGCTACCTGCCCCGATTGCAAGCAGAAAACTTGCGTCCTTTGCAACGAGATTGCTCACCCCAGAAGCGACTGTCCCAAGGACACGGCGACGCAGCAAGTTATGGCACTTGCAGAGGAGTCGAAGTGGAAACAATGCCCGGAGTGCGATCGAATGATCGACAGAAATGGTGGATGTAACCATATCACGTAAGTCATCAACTATTCCCCCTCTACTGAATACTGCTAACTCACTTAGATGCATCTGCAGAGCCCAATGGTGCTATCTATGCTCTGCTCGGTGGCGATCATGCGAATGTCCCACAGAAGGAGTGCCGCGACGCGCAGCAGACTTCAGAGCCTTCAATCCACCATTCGTCGTCGCGGCTGCTGAGAATAGATTTTTACGTGGGATTGCTAGATTTGAAAACGATCGTCTGAATCTGCGACCTGCATTGGATGAAGCACATCGAACAAATCGTCTTTTTCCACCACCTGCTGCCGAAGAAATTCGGGAAAATGTAAGAACACTACAGGCTGCCAGAGAAACCACGGCAGCAAGAGAAGCCAGAGAAGCCACCAATCGAGCACGCATTGATGCTCGATTAAATGCGCATCGAAGACCCCCAGCAGATCTCAGAACCCCTCATCCACCATTTCACACGCCTGCTGAGGCCGGTCTTGAGCGTATCATTGCAGGTGAATTAGGACGTGACCCACGCGAAAACCGCGAGTTCATTAGTTTTCGTCCGAATCTGCGACGTGCAGTAGATGAAACACATCAAACAAATCATCTTTTTCCAACTCCTGCCGAACAAATTCGGGAAAATGTAAGAACACTCCAGGCTGCCAGAGAAACCACGGCAGCAAGAGAAGCCAGAGAAGCCGCCAATCAAACACGCATTAATCGTCCAACAAATCCAGCAGATCTCAGAGTCGTCAATATACAACGTCCCGTACGCTTCATTGCGGATGACTTGGGACACGACCCACTCGAATACCGCGAGCACGCCAGAAGTTTCGCAGACGATCGTCCTAATCTCCGAAGTGCATTGGATGAAGCACGCCAAACAGGTCGTCTTTTCCAACCACCTTCTTCCGAACAAGTTCTGGAGGATGTACGAACACGATATGCTATCAGAGAAGCCAGAGAAGAAGCTAGAGAGGCCGACTATCAACCACGCCCAGCGGGTCGTCTTTTGCAATTACCTTCTTCCCAGCAGGCTACGGAGGATGCACGAACACGACATGCTGCCAGAGATGCCAGAGAGGCCCTCTATCTCTCACGCCTTAATACTTTGTATGACGAGAGTGTAGCAAATCTCCATCGACAACGCATGGTTTCAAACGCTGGGAGGGGCAATATCGACGAACTACGTGAACGTTCGGAAAGAGAACTTTGGTACTGAGTTTCATGTAGCGATTGAATTGCACGTAGAGGCAGAACGTGCAATAAACGCTACACATCTCTAGAGAAAGCCATTTCGGCACTCAGACTTGATATCTATGCCGTTACTTACCCATTTAGGCTCTTCTTTCAAAAATCTTCATAGTAGAGAGACTATGACGTATTATCTGCCATTTATTACAACATCCATTTCGGTGGGTTGTACCTGTTGTGGCATATCAAAATACTACTGTGCTAGTGTCATAATTTTGGATCGACGTTGCATTTACTACTTAGGCCCAATGGGGGGATGCTGCTGCATTTTTTGTGGCAATTTTTGGATCTTTTGGATTATCGGGTGGATGTTTAGTGATATCCGTGTCGTGGGAAAGGCCTACCTTTAACTGCCTTTATTTTTAGTAGTCAAAAATAAATTACGTTCTGAAACAGTTATGCTTGTGAAAAGTCGAGTTGATTGCTTCTACATCCGTATAGTCCCACCACTTACGTGCTATAATTTCTTAGAAACCTTCCTCATGCGTCGTGTGATATTTGTTTACTGAGGTGTGTTCTGATAGTTGTAGCGTGACTCGTGATGTGCCATTTCCCGATATGAATAGATTCCTATTCGACGCGACTGTTGTATACTTTTGTACAGAATAGTAGGTATGATATAAGAGACGGAAGAATTTTAGAATACTTATACAGTAGCTTGATTTGATACTTGAGTTTATACAAGGTAAAAAGACCTTGGCGATTCTTTGTTTCAGTTCCCCTGAATTAAGCGAGCCGGGGCCAACCCACAGACACTTAAACAGTTAAACCTCAAGCCTACCAGCCACACCAAACTCCAAGAACCTACAAAATCCCTAAGGCATGAACAGCGAAGGAATTATGAGTGTCATAAATCCCGATCAGATTTATCTAAGACCATATTGGAAAAATTATCAAATATGTATTTCAAAACAAAGTAAAAACCATCGACTCTAGTTTCCCCTCTTCCATCAACTTGATAACCTCTCCATCCATTATTCCATGGACGTAAGCGTCGCCAACAAGCTCGAAGAAATCCTTGTTTTCTGGTGTAGCTCTGGATATATCTTCTCGAAGAATGAACGGTGCATTACCACCAAACAAGATGCAAACAACATCTCCGTGTTTCGTATTTGCTGGGCCAATGCCAATGTACCCCTTTTTTGTTATGAAGAATGATCGAGCCATAGTTAGGCTAAGAACTGTGCCTCCCATGATGCCGATGCTATCGTCCGCCGGTCGAGCTACCTCCGGTCGAGATACTTTGGTCTTTATACCAAGTAGGTTCTCCGTCGAATACTTCGCAAGAATCTTTCCCCACCACCACTCATCATGCCAAAAACGATCGCTGTGCGTTGCTCGTGTGCGGCTATCAATCGGGCTAGTATCATAGCATAGAGTTCTCCAAAAGGCATCAATTCTGGTCTTCCCGTTGGGATAAGGCTCCTCTGGCTTCACATCAATCTCAGCGAGTGCTCTCCAATCGTGTAGAAGTGATTCTTTGAAACGTATGTTTTGGCTCTCTTGTGAACTCCCAACTGCAACTATGACATCGAATATGACGCCATGAATTTTGATTTCTCCAGGCTTTTGGGATTCAACATTTTTCCACATGGCGCCAGAGGCTTTGAAATTTCTAAGCCTGTACTGTCGCAGGCCTGAAGCTCGAAGAATATCATAGTGATAGTCAGCATTCCAGTCCGGCACCCAGGAGGCTAAACCTTTCACATCGTATTGTCTCCAGTCTGGATACCTTGCGTTCCGAGTCGGTTCCTTACGCTCCAAGTTGTAGCCCAGAACACCAAGGCTTCGAGTTTTGGTGATCAGGTCAATGGTTGTTGCTTCATAGACGGCAGGAATTGACAGTCCATAATCAATGATACTGTCTTCCAAGCCTGTAGATATTCCGAGTAAACCATAGACCTTGTCCCGGGGATCGGTAGCTCTCCTGTGCCTACTGAGCTCTGCCAACTCCAAAAATGGCACCCTTGACTTGCTTGATCTGTGTTCTTCCAAAGTCTTGATGTCTACCATTTGGTTTTCCAAGTCGCCCCATACATCGATAACACCGCCTTCAAAACAGCAGTTCTGGCGATGCTTCAGAAAGCTCTCACGAAGTGAGCTCATAATCTCTCCAGAGATTTCAAATCTTCCACACGCAAACGAAATCTCTTTTGCTTTGACGAATTCTTGAAGCGTCCACATTCGAGTCCACCACGGGCGGCGAAAGAAAAAGTAGAGGAGAACTACATCCCCACTTTCTTTAGTTGAAGCGCTTTCTGTACCACCATTGTCCTTTCTGCTTGACCAGTGAATGTCATGATTACAAGCCATGCGATGAATAAAATCAACGGTTTCTTTGTCTTTGTCTCTTTTCTCTGCCAGGCCTAACCACACGACTACCTTGCTAGCAAGCTCATATATTGACCCCATCAGTTTGACTTGGCTATTCCGTTCCTGTATATTTGACTGATTAATGCAGACCGCATCAACTCAAAGAACCCGATCTTGATTACTCAATCGTAGGTATTGTAATGCGTCGGCTAGATTGCGGGTTGCCGCAAAAGTCTCCTCGCAAACACGAATGTTGATGGTTTCTTCAACGCTACCCCAAACATAAGATAGGGCTTCGTAGGAGAACGAATCCTGAGAACTATCTAGAGACACGGTCTGTAGGCGGCACGAAATAGGCTCTTTAGATATTCCTTTCTCCAATACCAGGAGCCTGATTTCCCGACTTTCTGTGCCGAGGGCTTTCGGGTAGAGCGAAGGATACATGGCTTTCGGTAGCTGAAAAGGATATTCTGGCGAGAAAAAGTGTATAATACTCGACAGTTTTCATACATCTCCACCAAGGTGTGGTATGCAGAGTCCATCTCAATCACGCTTAACGAAACTGGAAAAACCTTACAAAGTATTACGTAAGGTGTCATCCTTGCACTGCTGATTGGACTAAATCTTGCCACATCAGCTTCCGTCCCCACAGTATGGGGATTCACATCCAACCCAAAGTGAACAAATCAAAGAACAAAACACATCTTTGAAGAATCTTTTGCAAAAAGTTGTTGACGCTCAAAAATCTGGAGCTTTTTCATCATGACGGCATTGCATCTTGCTGCGCAACATGGAAACAACTATATTATCCGGAAACCGTTACAAGAGGTGTGCGAATATCAACCTCATTACTGCCTATTATGGAACCCCCTTGGCTGCTGCTGCAACGTGCGGCCATATCAACTCAATAAAACTGCTTATCAGAAAAGGCGCAGACCTGGAACTGGCGACGGAAGACGGATCTACAGCGCTGCACAAGGCCGCATTTCTGGGGAAAACAGAGACAATGTTACTTCTTATTGACTCTGGCGCAAACGTCGAGGTTAAAGATCGGGAAGGGCAAACACCACTTCTCACTGCGATTGCTCAGAGCCAAATAGAAGCGATTAATGTGTTGATCTCCGAAGGAGCAGACGTCCACGTTCGTGGATTCGGAGACCTAGAAGAGTCGGTACTTCATATTGCCTCTGGTAATGCATTAGTAACCAAGATGTTGCTAAAGCAAGGGGCAGATCTTGAGGCGAAGGACAAATTTGGAAGTACACCTCTTCACATTGCCACTCTTAGAAAATGTCTTCCGGTGCTGCAGCTCCTAATCCGGGAAGGCTCTGATATCGAGGCGAGAAACAAGCGCGGATGCACACCCTTACTGCTGGCTGCCGAAGTGGGGGAGGAAGATAGTGTTCGCCATCTCATTGAACAAGGAGCGGATATCAATGTTGAAGACAACCTTGGTCAAACCTGTGTGCTCAAGGCTGCTGCAAGCGGCAAAAAAAAGCTGGTCCAATTTTTGTTGGAGAAAGGTCTAGCAGCGCCAAAAGATCAGCATGGATCGACTGCATTACACTTAGCCGTAAACTCTGGCAACCTTGAAACTGTACAATATTTGATAGACAATGGGGCCGAGTTAGACAAGACAGACTCGATTGGAGACACCCCACTGCATGTTGGCGTACAGTTAGGGCATCAGGATATTGTACGCCTGCTCATCGTTCATGGTGCAAATATCAATGCGAAAAATGATATTGGTGCTACACCATTATTCAATTCAAAAACGTTTCTGCATCACGAAATAGAAGCACTGCTCATTGAGCAAGGGTCGGATTCACAATTACCAGAAGACTTGCAATATGCAGAGCTCGTGGATGATAATGGTCGGAAACGTCCGATACAGGTGCTCTTTCCGGGAGCATCAAAGCTTGACTTGTCAGTCGTTGCGGAGATAGGCAAGGAAATTATTGAAAGGGGACCACACGAACAGGAGAATCGCAATGTATCGTGGGATAAACCGTTTTTGGAAGTGAGTCATGAGGTTGTGCAAGACAATGAGATGAATAATGATGATCAAGGGTTTGGATTTGATAGAAGTTCTGAAGCAACCAGGCTTATTGTAAAGCACAAATTTGCTTACAGGACGTAGAAATAAGACAAAATGAGCATATAATAGGTGTCCAGGACAATTCCTAACCAAAACTCATGATCGCAATAATGTTGCAGCAGCTGAGATTTGTAACACGGCCCTCAGATCACTCATGGTGATTTCTCCGCCTCTTTCAGCCGTTAAGGCTTTACATGAACCAATTACATTCTTGATTTGTCTCCCATTTATCTCGAATTCTGCAAGTTCTTTATAATTCTCGCCGGATATTTGGAGCCCAGCACCTAGGTGTTGTCCAAAATTCCGCCATATCTGCTCGCGGCTGGCGCTGTCATGATTGGTGTAAGCGAGGGTGATGTGGATTCGGGAGTGAAATGCATGATCAAATGTTTGGATACGGTTTGTAGTAAGGAACAGAATTCCTTTGTAATACTCCAGCAGCCGAAGGAAAATAGAAACTAGAGCATTGCGCTGGACATCGCGAGTACTACGCTGCTCCAAGAAAACATCTGCTTCGTCTAGTAGGAGGACAGCTTCGAAGGAGGAAGCAATGTCGAGTACGCGTGACAACGAACTTTCCAACGCTTCAGCGGTTGTCCCGAGCTCACCGCAAGTGACAACGTACAACGGGCGATGGGTATATTCGGCTACAGCTATTTTAAAAGTTAGGAAACATATATAGATCTGGTTTTACATGTACTTACCTTCCGCAGTCATCGTTTTCCCGACTCCCGGAGGTCCATGAAGCAAGAGAACAAGACCCGTGCCTTTACCTGCACGAAGTGTCAGCGCAAGCCGTGAAAAGCTTGTGGTGTAAGCAATTTACCTTTAACAAAATCGTCAAACCCTGTTCGACTCCCATGGTTCCCATGGTTCTTAACAAGTACTCGAACAAGTCCTTTGGTGGTTTCAGGAAGTACAAGTTGTGAAAATATCTGCTCGTTAAAGATTTTGTCGCGAATATTGCTAACAAATCCCGTGTAAAATCTCATATCTTCCAAGGAGAAGAATGGAATACGATCAGTGCAAATCATTAGCTGCTTCTGAGAGTTGGCCTTCTACTAGTTGGTCCGTAATACTTGCTACTCGAATAGACATTTTTGATGGAAGCCGATTGTGGATGATGGTATCAATCACAATTTGGGAATTGATCTATTGTTTAGTCAGCATCAGCTAAATTAAGAAAGGCTGGTGGATTATTGACCTCTTGAGGATCATCAAGAATCTCAGAGTCGTATCTCTGGTGGAGAGGCCTTGATACGTGGCTATCGATGCTTCCCACAGACCCAACATAAATCTTGTGCTGCCTGCCTTTGAGAGAAGCGAATCTTCTGCCACGTTCGAGGAGACTAGTTTCTAGTCCTTCGGCATCTGGGTGAAATTTTAAAGGGATAACAGAGAGTTCTGAGAAAAACTTCACGCCCTTGAAGCTCTTAATCGTAAAAGTGTCTTCAACCATACCGAACTCCCGACCGTCAAAATCAATATATTCAACATCGAGGTGAAGGTTGATTTCAGGAGTGCCTGATCGGAGAGGAAGCCCTTCTACATACTCTGCTCGTACTACACGGTAAGCCCGGGCCTCCTCTGCTGTTCCCTTAACGACCAGATCACCTGCCCAAAATGCTTCTCGGAGATTGTCGAAAGAAGAAATTCCCCTAACGTACTTTTAGTATATCGCGTATAGGTCTAGCCGGTTAGATTTACTTAGGGAACATGTTTTCAATATCGTTAATTTTGGTCTCAAATTCTGTTTTGACTAATTGAAGAAGAACATCCACATGTCGGACTGCAACTTGACCTTTGCTGATAGCCATATCTGCGATTTGTTTTCTCTGCATTCAGTTAGTTATTACATTTCTGCGCAGAAAATGAAACACTTTACGACATACATATCTGAAGATGTTTTGATTCGGCCATGTTACGGAGCCACCACCCACGAGCTCGGCAGATTCTTCTTCGACTGTGTCCTTGAGAATTTCTAGGATCAAAGGGGACTGGATATCTAGCTTCGTCTTCTCCAATGTTTTATTGTCCATGTCGAAAACGCGTCGCAATACAAGAACCCATTTGAAGTATTTTTTGGTACTTAGCTCCTCGGGTTTGCTAGTGGGTCTCTTGATCGGGTCATAAGTGGAGAACATCCTCTCGTAGGTTGTTTGGTCAAAAACCTGCCCAGGTTAGCGATTCTTGTTTTAGCGTTAAGATTTATAGATTTACATCGTCAATTTTCCAGACTTGCTCTTTCATTTCATCGACGGTTACATCCTCGTCGCTGTATATTGCAATAGATTCATTTCCAGAATCGCTCCCTTGTCGTTCCAACGACTTGGCCCTGGCCGTCTCGATCGTCTCGATCTTCTTCGGGGTCCGTCCCTAAAGGCCTTCGGATCGCTCGACCTTTCGTGGCTATCATCACCAGAGTCGTAAGAGCTCCTAGATGGGTGCCGATTACTTCCATCAAGTATGTTCCTGGCAGATATTGTGCAGATAGATCTAGAGTTATCATCTTCAGCGCGCAGTTCTGGTTGCGCTTCCTTGGATACTTCACTCAAAGGCATACTTTCCTCTACAGTAACCTTCTTCGAGCCGTTCTCATCATAATTTCCGTTTAAATCAACGTCCGGGGGTTTGACTTCTTCTTCAACTGTCCTTGGAGATGTGTCTGGTTCAATCCGGATCGTATTTCGCCTTGTTCTGCTGCCTGCAGCCAAAATATCACCGGAATTTTCTTCCTTGGAATCCTGGGCTATCTCCATAGCCTCTGCAAGCCTTTTCTTGTACTCGCGGAGATAGCTCTCGGCAAAAGATGAAGTAAACTGATCTACAAATTGAGTCGTCGCTTCTTGCCCTCCTAATGCAGCTACAGTTTCCGGACTAAACGATGATTCAGTCGTAACGGTAATCGTGTCTCTGCCCTTTGAAAGTGGAAGTTCTGTAATTCTCTTCAGGTAGCGAGGAAATCCAGGTGTGTCATTATCATTGGCACTCTTGGTCGACAAATCGGACAGGCTCCTAGGCTTCCACAGCACCCCCGGCAACGCGTTTCCTTCAATGGTAAGGGGATTCATTGGTATCGTCAGAGCTCTTCTATGTACGACTCGTTTGTCTTGCGTTCGGTGGAGAATCGGTGGAATGTTGCGCTTCAGCAAATAAGATTTTATATTTCTCAATTCCTAAAAGCGTTCGTAGGAAGATATGATTCTGCTTCCAGAGGGTGATCGACATGACTCCACTCTGGCCTGCAGATGCTTCGTGGACCAATACATTTATCGGTCGGGCCCCACAGCTGCGGCTCAACTTCAACTTCAACGAGATCGCGTAAGCTATTACTATTGTTATTAATAAGCGATAATTTGGCCAGGATTCCGGCTTATCATGGGCGCGGCTCGTACATTCGAGCCTATCAGTTTCTAATGTCAGAGATCAGGGGAGCCTTGAACGTGCGCGGCGCGCCAATCTTTCAAGCTACCAGAGGTAGGCTCCACCGCTTTATTTCTAGGAGGCAAAAGGAGTCGAAATCTAGACAATTCGGGAGATGTTTACGGTCGCGAAAAGCTCTTGAACTGCGACCACCAGAGCACGCCCTAAACTGGTGTGGAGATTGGCCACGAGTTATGTTGAAGTTGTTACTAACCAAAATATCTTCTTCTCCAAAGGATGGGTTATAAATAACAGAGTCTGGATCCGTGCTAATTCATTCGATATCCTATGGGAAATATCCAAATCAATGTACCGAATGTACCATGGTGCTAGTGACCAAATACTTGGAGGATTGAAGGGCGATGAGAGGAGATTGCGCCTATGCGATTCAATTGAACCAATAGAGTGACCACTTCGAAAGCAGCAGTTGGTTTGCCCCTATTCCTTGGACATGGTGACAATATAAGCAGAGCCAGCGAGATACCAGTAGCTCAACATCGAGGCGGTGATGAGTTTGCCTGTGGTTGTTCGCAAGGCACTGTGCATTTGGAACACAGTTGCCCTGGCCTCTCAACTCCTTCGGCATGACTTAGCGGCTTTGGGGGTCTCTCACAGAAAGCACTCACCCCCTTTCCAACATCCGCTCCTCAATCCAACGATGATCGCCTTCAGAATTCCCTTCCTCGCCAGTAACCTCCACCATGCCCGTCTCCGCCTCAACCTCCCTCTCCCTCTCCTCTTCTGCTCCCACATGCTTTTCCCCAGCCACCCGCTCCGCGTCATCCACCAATAACGTCGTTTCTCCTCCATCCCCAACATGACCGATATCAATCCCCCAGTGCTTCAATTCCTTTTCTGTCGGCGCAACATGCATCCACACCTCCTCGCCAACCAAAAAGTCCTCCACACCTTGTAGCTCCTTCCCCAAGGGATCTTTCGCGAGCCCTCCTATCTCACCATCCTTCAAGTCTTTCTCTTTCTTCTTCCGCTCTATCCTCCTCACCCAGGTAGGTTTTGATCTCACCAGTAACTCATGTGGAATTCGTAATCTCACAGCTGTCCACTCTTTGTCCGGTCTCCTCTCCTCGGGCAACTTATCAAGCATAGATACTTCTAGTAAATGTTCATTGGTGCCACGATTCATAGCCGACATCCTCTTCGGCATGACATGCCTCAGGAACTCCAGGGAAGCGTTGATATTGAGATCGATGGCCCGTCTCGGATTACAAGTCATCTTGAGCACAACGCTGCAGATCCTGGGATACAATATCGAGAAATCAGACTGCGAGATATGGACTGAACCCCGAACGGTCATGAGCCAACAAAGTGCTCCTTCCTTTTTTGCTTCCTTGCATAGCTCCATGACTGATGCGAAGTTATCTGGCCAGTACATGAAAGCTTCCGAATTGATACCGAGCAACGGCGCGTGTATGCGATGTTCTGGTTCGTCTTGCGGTGGTTGAATTGCAGCACCCCAGATATCATAAATGATTCCCTGGCCGATGTAGTTGTATCTATCCTGGTGGCGCAAAACCTCAACAACTGTTGCGGCGCCAAAAGAATGCCCCAGCATCGTTACTTGCTGGAGATGAAACCTCTCTTTCCAATCCCCCCATTTGATACCCCGAAGTCCTCGAGAGCTACCGCCTATCACGCCATCAGACTTCTGGCGTAGACTGCAGTCCGCGATCTGTTGACCTTCGCCGGCATGAATTCTTTGCATAACGTAATACGCTTCGTCAATTTCTGCGAGGCGGAGTTGAATCTGGGCTGCTCTTAGCTCTGAATCTACGCCCTTCTCATTCGCAGGCGATGTATCAAACGCGTTATCTTCCGGAAATACATAATCCTTCTTCGAATATTCCCTTTCTTTATCCTTCTTATTAACATCCGCTCTCTCATTCTCAGTGGTACTAGTCTTCGGCGTATTAATAAAAGTCCTCGGCCCCGATCCATCTCTATGCTCCAAGCTCACAACCACAAACCCATAACTCGCAAATTCTCCGCAAACCGAGCTATAGGTCGTCCGGGTACCACCAAGTCCATGACTGAATATTAAAAGTGGAAAAGTAGGCTTTTCGGGCTCTCCCGGTGGAGGTTTCCCGGCATGGTTTTTTGTATCGTAACCCCCTTCTCGGGAATTCTGGTCTGGTGGCCAGTGTTCTGATAACGCGGCATTTCGCCAGGCGGGAACTTTGGTGAATAATGTTGTTGCCGCTGCGAAAGGTACGGATACAATTGGATGTAAACCGGCGAATTTTCCATACCCTTTGGCCATTTCAAGGCGAGGTCTCGGTAGCCAAGTTGGCCGACCCCATTTCTTCTCTCCCTCAGGCGAGGACCCTTTTCCATTCCCACTGTGACAGAGTTAGTTCGAACTTTCGTTCTTTGGCGAGAAAACATATGTTCGAAGCTGCGATCGTGGTGACTGAATATTTGAGAGATGGGAGAGCTGTAAGGTCCAGTACTGGAGCCATTTTAATTTTTTTACAAAAATATTGCGTTGGCCTACTCAGGCCAGGCGCAAATTGCGATATGAAATATCTCAGAGATGTAGAAGATATATTTTCATCCAACAAATGTGGTACGGGAAAAACCATTAAGAAGAATTCCACAGTATCAAGCTCGCCAAGTCATCAGAATTCAAAGGGCTAAGAGAATGAGGCAATGTTTTGTAACATCACGTTGACTAAAACGCGCAAGCCTTATATTCATTCGATCCAAGAATACAAACAGACAAGTAAGAGACAAACGGAATTGGAGAAAGACAAGAAACCTCAACCAAAACCCTTAACATAAGAGATTCCACTTACAATCCACTCGGATAGAAAACCGTAAACAGCACTGTCTCCAACTCCAGCAAAAACCGATGCTCCCTCCTGATCTCCGAGAAATGCCTCGGCTCCCGAACCGGGACTTCGATATCCATCATGCCCACACTATATGGGCCCGAATAAAACGGGAGTCGGCCTGGTAAAAGATGTTCCCGTATACCCATGGGAGGACGTTCCTTGGGAGGCTTTGCTTGTGGGACATCGTCGGGTTTGTTGGATTTCCTGGATTGGGATGTGGAGGCTTTTAGGAGTCGTGACATCCTGGGAGGGTGTAGTAGTTATGTGAGATGGGAGAATAAGTTTGAGGTGTTACGGGTTCTGGATTGGCATGGACTCGTGGGCTTTGTACAGTATTAAAAACAGAGGAATTGATTCACCTCGATGAGAAAAACGGGAATAAGAATGTCGGTATCGATTTGAGAACGGAGCACGTGTGGTCAACTTTAACGTCCCAGCAAACACCTGCAGGGTCCGAGCTCAGGCACACACGTCATATCAACACCCCCTGGCGCTAAGCGAACCTCGAAAGCGTCGAAACGAAAGGGAAAGGCAGTAGCCGTACTCGTATTATCTCTAACAAGTAACAACAGACCAAAGCGCGGGCTTTCGTTCTTTCTAGCTAGAAAATCGGATGGGCGACCGGTTAAGTGCCAGCTCCTAGCTATTGGACTTTCGGAGAAACCAACATCCTTGGGCTGTAGTTGTAGTTGGTTGATTCAAATACGATCAGGCCTCTAGTAACGAAAAAGGCCTTGTCTCAAAGCCTCCCGCTCTGTCGTTGGCCAAATTTAGCTCTCCCTAAACGCGCTAGTTGTGTTGCATTGCGGTAGTAGCTAGGCAGTAGCCAGATAGGTAACTTGATATTTGGAACTTCAAATCAGACTCAAGCTAGGGGTTCAAATAACACTCGTTTGCTGACCTAGTCTCTAGAATTCAGACCCAATAGTCGTATCATTGTCCTCGCATCTATACACTCTCCCGAAGCCTAAGACAAATACAAAGCTCTGAACGCCGTCAGCCATAGAGGGGGCCTAGGCCCAATGAAAACGTTCCTTCCACCTCCCAATCATACACTGTACATATTTTTTTACCTGGCCTTGCTCGAAACACCGGCACCAATTACACCAGGCAGCTTCTCTTCTCCGATGCTAAATAACAATCCAATAGACCAGCTCACAAGTCCTAATATGACAATAGTGAAGAATGTAATCAGCCAGAATGGTGAACTGATGTCTTTCTTTTGGCACGCGGGTCCTCCATAGTGGACGATTCTAAGCCCCTTCTTGTTGGCTGGGGCCTTCTTGTCGGCTGGATTGCCGCTGAACCAGAATGTCTCGTTTTGAGGAGTGCATTCGCAAGTGAAGCATGCAGATTTACCGACCGTTCCATATTTCTTGAAGCACTCGCCATGCCCAGAGCAATTATTCGTCTGGGTGTCGCAAGCATCACGAGAAGCATGGCAGACTGGAATGACGCCAGTGATAGGCTCCAAGGTTGAATTTGAGGAATCCGACGCACTGGTTTGCTGCTGTTTCGACTGGGTTGCAGGTGAGTTTGAGATGGTAGATGGTGCTTCTGATATAATCTCTTCAGCCTGTCTTCGACTAAGAGAGGCTTGCGAAAGTCTCTCGTACGATCCGTATGGCTTGGCGGCCGACTTGGAAAGGCGAGCTGATTCAGGCATCAGGACGACAATTGTGTTCAATTCCTCCTTCTTCGCCCAGCGAATCAATCTCTCCTGGGCCGACATTAATTCCTTTAATTTCGAGGCATCCTAGCAAACAAAGTTAGCCTCTGTAGAATAAACCTGCCTATGGGAATGGAACGTACCTTCTTTGCCCCTAAATCGAGGTGGATGACCTTCGATTTGCCATTCCAACACTTCACCTCGAAAGGGTTGATGGCATCCTCCAGCTGACATTCGTGTGTCTGTCTGGCCTGCTCATTCAGATCCGATGCCAAAATTGTGTTTGCCTTTGCAGAAGGCGGGTTGGAGATGAAAAATGCTGGGTTGATTGACGCCCAGGCGTCCAGCAGTGGCTCGGCACTCGTTGACGATACCCCCTCTACAATCAACACCAATTCTGCCGCCTGATCTGATGTCGCATCCTGGAATAGTGATTCCTGAGCCCCTCCAAACTTGTTGATATGTGAAAGTGTGGTCTCGCTCGCATCTGCTAGGTCGTGGTATCGTGAAGCACCCAGTCGTTGGGCAAAGATAAATCGTGCCTGCTCCGGGGTGAGGGTTGCAGGATTCGAGGTGTTGGGAAAGTCATCTCCTTGAAAAATGTAAACGCTGGCTTCAGACGCCGCGGAAGCTGCGCCGATCAAGATTGGGACCAGCAAGCTTGTCGAGAGCTTCATGATTGCGGTGGGGAGTTGTTGGTATAAACAAGAAGCTCTATCACAGGTCTATCGTGACGATGCCAGCAGCTCCGATGGACATGCGGCGAGAGCGGGTAGATTTGGGTCTAACCCGATACGGTTAGCGCAAATGGCCTCAACTCGATGGAGTAGCGGCGACTCGCGATCTTCAGTATAGAATATCTGCCAGTACAGTATCGTTCTTAATCACGCATCTGCCGTCTGGCAGGTCCGATTTCTTTTGTTCCTAGAGTGTCCGCAATATCGCGCCCGTCCCAGCGCGTCTGCTGTTGTACCATACCCGACAATAGAGACATTCTTGACATACACTTGGATCGCGAGCTGTACAATCAAATCACCATCCATTATGCTTCGACGTACGAGGCCCCTCTGGGGCATTTTTTCACTAAGCCGAATACCTCTCCGACTCGAAGCGCAGAAACAAAGGGCGCCGGCTGTACACATACAGAAAGTTCGGTTCGAGAAGCGGTGGTTCAAACCCAAGTAGGTGTTCAGGTGGTACCATTCTGGCACAATAAGTTTCAAACTAACGAGACTCTATGTAGAAAAATCGTCATTTGGACATGCACAACCTACATATGCTACGAAATCTTTTGTCGACTGGTTCTCGATCCCTGGGAAAGGGCTTTAGACCAAAGTGTACAGCAGATGTCCAAGGAGGAAATCGCGGAGCTAGAGGAGGCTGCGGATAAGCCGATATTCATTCCATTCCCTGGAACAACGAAAGAAATCAAACCGTTACCATATCGTGGGAGCGACCCGGAATGGCAGGAATTTCTCAAGTTCAGCAAGGACCGGCCACTGCAGGAGAAAGTCCGAGGTAGGGAATATCTGAGCGTGGAGGAAGACCCCGTGAAAACCGCTAACAATCTTGCAGACGAACTCGCTCAGTTTGTAAGGAAAGTTGCCGAAACAAATAAAATGCTTACCTCCAGAGTTGGGAAGGACTTTAAGTTAAGAAGATGCTGGCTGGATGTCGACTACCCACCAACTCCACCTCCAGAATTCGAGCGCAAGGGGATCGCTATAACAGATAATTCTATTTCATGGGCGACTATGCCAGTGGAATCCACTGTTGTCTACCGAATTCGACACTTGCTGTGGCCATCGGCATTGATGCAATCGTCTTGGGACTTTACCAAAGTTCTAGTTAGCGAGGAATCCAAACGAATAGCAGGCGCGCTCGGAATAAAATCGCAGAGCCCTCCAAATTCATCACCGTTGGACGCGATAATTGCTCAACAACAGAAAATGATGAAGTCTCTCCCACCTGCTAGCAAAGAAGGATCAACCCAGCCTCCAGGATTCGCCACAGATACCTCGAAATCTGTCATGAAAGTGCCTACACCTGCGCCGGATGGCGTAGAGAAGAAACCCGATGATCCGTCCGAGATAAGTCCCATACAAAGGATGGGCCTTGGTCTTCGCCAGTGGTTTATAGCCCCGATAACTGCATTCAAGGTGAAACTGATGCAAACATGGAAACCCGCGCCTGCTATTGCCCCTCGCGGAAGCATTCTGTTTTCAGGCTTCGTGGAACTCGAGTCCTCGAGGGCGTACCTTGTATTCGACGTCGTGGCAGCGTGGGACCCCAAAACAAAAGCCTATGATCAAAGAAGCATGCGGCTTCAACTCAGAAGATTCCAGTGGAAAAAGCAAGGTCCGAGAGGCAGATGAAGTATCAGGATGAGGTCGTTTTAACAGAGGCGCAATAGCATTGTAGGCGCAGGTAGTGCATTTTGGCGTTAGGTATAAGGACGCCGGCAATGCGCCAACAAGGCGCCACGATGGTAGGGAAGGGACAAGAAGATGCAAGAAGTTACAAGTTACGAGAAGTCCTAAGGGATAATGTCTGGGGCCATTCTATGTATGATCTGAGGATGGTGGCGGGCACAAAGCCTTCCAGGATAGCGTTCAGTCGCCTGGCACAGTGAGTGTTGTTTTGAGCGACCCCTCTAACTTGTGGTCCGGAATATGTCTTGGTATATATTTGGCTCGCTCAATTGTATTAGTAATCATGACAGCGACGCACCTGGCCAAGTCTTTGCGGTATATATGGGAGTCTGTACTGGTAGAAAATCCTTCATTGGTTTGGTTCAGCCAATCTGGGGGGTGGTGCCAGTGTAGCTAGCTGTCCATCTTGAGCCTAGCTGTCTCGAACGATGGCAGAGGACAGACAATTGGTATCCGAGATTGTACCTTGGAAGATCATTTCGAAATACAACTGCAGGGAAGGAACGCTCTGCGATTTCTGCATTATTCCTAAATGCCCGCTGTAATTGGTTTAGAGCGCCACTCTATCTCTCCCGTTTTGATCTCCATTCTCTTAAATATCGTGGCACAATAAGGATCAAAATGGCAGGAGTTTCGAAAACGAAAGAGACTCATTCACGGGAGAACCTCCCCCGTAACCTTTATTTTATGAAATAGTCTGGTATAACAAGCTCAAAAACGGGAGTGATGCTCTCGAGTCTGAACCAAGTAATGCGGTACGCTACTGATCGTATTTCCCGAACGACAAACGTCAATTGGGATTTTTCCTCATGGGAATCAAGCTTTCTCATTATTAGCAAATCTAATAAGCTTTTCCCAGCAAGATAAGACGCCATTCATGCGCTAAATGAGCTGGTCCTTTCGCAAGTCCGTCAGCCACAGCCGATACCCCGCGGCCTACTCCGTACCCCACATGGCACCTCTGCGAGAAATGTCCAGATTTTTATATTGCATTTGCAAGGATCAGGTTCACGGACTTGATTCTCACTGGTCGTCGCTTGGGATTTATCTGGAAGCGGATCCCGAGTATCTGGGCGCTGACAGATAGCAGGATACTTTAGGTAGTTACAAGCGTTTGTGAGTAATGTTCCCCGGGAGCTAAGTCTGAGGTAGGGCATCGGCTGTGGTAGCTCAAGATTCTGCCCCCTCACTACCTTTTTATTTATTGCTTGGAGTTTTCTTTCCTTTTTTCTCTTTCGTCCGTCTTACCTCCTTGCGTTTCTTCTGCAATTGAGTTTTTTTATTTTCCGGAACTGAAGATGCGGAGTTTTACAGTTTCCCTGCTCCTCGGTCTTGGGGGGCTCGCGACGGCGACGCCATATCCATCGCAGGATGCAAAGCTTGGGGCTGTTGCGTCGGAGTCCTCGGTGTGTTCGAATATTGGGATAGATGCGCTGAAAGATGGTGGGAATGCTGCTGATGCTGTGAGTATATTTTGAGATTTCTCGTTTCATTTTGATTCTCTCTGGGAGTCTGGAAGATTGGGGGTTGAAATGAAAGAGTTGATGGGTTATGAATGCTTCTCTTTCATTCTGACCTCAATTTTCTTACACATTCTGGCACAATGAGGCTCGAAAATGGGAGTTCCTCTGTCATTTTAACCTCAATTCTCTCCGAGGCTCCGGCACAATTCGCCTTTCGTTTGATAGGGCCAATTGAATTCTCGGAACATTGCTGATTACTCATATAGATGGTAGCCATGCAATTCTGCGTAGGCGTTATTGGGATGTATCACAGCGGGATTGGTGGTGGTGGTTCGTGGTCATCTTCTTATCCACCTCTTTGACCATTTTGTTAAGTTTCCTAGGATTCGTCAACGTTCGTTCTGCAAATGGAACGTATGAGTTTATCGACTTCAGAGAATGTGCTCCGGCTGCCGCCTTTGAGCTTATGTACTCACCTCCGCTGTCAAGCTCCAATCGTTCCCTTTACGGAGGATTGGCAAGTGGTGTCCCTGGAGAGCTTCGAGGGATGGAATATCTTCACAACAAATATGGATCTTTACCTTGGAAAAGACTGGTTGCGCCTGCAGTCAAGTTAGCAAGATTCGGATTCCCAGTGCCAGCTGATCTTGTTCGGTATATGGCTTCCGCTGTTGCTGGTATCGACAACTTTCTCGTCAATGATGAGAATTGGGCAATTGACTTTGCTCCTAATGGTACTTTGCTTGGTTTGGGAGATACGATGACGAGGAAACGATATGCGGATACCTTGGAGAGTATTGGGGAATATGGCCCAGATGCGTACTACAAGGGAGCCATTGCTGAAGCCACAATTGCCGCTTTGCAATCATCTAATGGGACAATGACTTTGGATGATCTCGCCAATTACAGCGTCGTGATCAGACCTGGTACAAATATCACGTATCGCGGCTACAAGCTGCATAGCGGGAGTGCACCCTCCAGTGGTGCAGTAGTATTGAGTGCATTGAAGATTGTAGAAGGATACGATATGTCCACTCCTTCAGCCATCAACGAATCGACACATTACCTAGACGAAGGAATGAGATTTGGTTACGGTCAACGTACCCTTCTTGGAGATGCTAGCTTCCTCTCAAATATGACCGCCTATCAAGACGACATGATCTCGGAAGCAACAGCTGCGGAAATCCGAACACGAATCGAGGCTCTTCGTACTTTAAACACTACCGCATACAACCCGTCCGGATATATGATTTTAAGCGATGAAGGCACAAGCGCTGCTGTTTCTTCTGATCACACCGGATTGACAATCGCCTTAACGTCGACTATTAATACGCTCTTTGGAAGTCGGGTTATGGTTCCTGAGACTGGTGTAATCATGAATAATGAAATGAATGGTAAGTATCTCACCCACTCAAATCTGTCGAATAGCTCACTTACATTGCCCTAGATTTCAGTATTCCAAACACAACAAACGCTTTTGGATATATCCCCACAGAGGCGAACTTCATCAGACCCTTTAAACGCCCCCTAAGTTCCATTTCCCCAACCATCGTAGAATACCCCAACGGGAAAGTCTACATCTCGCACGCCTCCGCTGGAGGATCCCGCATCATCACAGAGATCATCCAACATTTATGGCACACCTTGGACCAAAACATGACTTCTGCAGAAGCGCTTGCTCAGCCCAGATTCCACGATCAACTCTCGCCCAACACAGCGGCTTTCGAGCGTCCGAGTGATTTATTCGGACTCGCAGGCTATCCCAATGAGACTACAGCGTTTCTCTCTAGCCTGGGAGTCAATGTGACGTGGACAGCGGCCGGAGGTTCAACGGCGCAAGCTCTGAGGGTATTACCGAATGGGACATTCGAGGCGGCGGGGGAGCCTCGACAGCTTGATAGTGCTGGATTTGCGATATGAACGTAGGATATGTCAGGAATAAATACGTACCGAATATTGTCTTGCTGCTAGAGCGCTAATAAAAATCTTAATGTTATCTGACAAACTTACGTTGTATAAATAAAAATTCTCGGACGGTATGTGCTGGGCAAAGGTTCGTTGCTTCGAGAGAAAAGGCTAAGTCTTACATACAGTCGCCATGGCGGCTCGAGTTGCCCTTTTGTAGTCCTGACCGTTACCGCAAAAGTGATGGCAGATAACCTGCCGAGGACGACCCAAGAATCGATCATGACGCAGACGACGCAAGTTATTTCTTTATAGATACGAGGCGCAACCTTATTGATCCAACCATCGGAAATCGGCTGACTTGCACAGGCTAGAGCAGTATTCGTGGTTCCGTTGCGCGTCGGATTCCAGGGCTGCCACGCTGGATAAATGGTGTTGGACGCCTCGAAGACGCCTCCGAAGATTTTCTGGGTAAGGGGGAGTGATGATGAGAAAGAGATCAGATGGCGGATGGGCTTACGTGATTGATAGAGGGATTCTTTGACCATGGACTCGGGTTTCCTAAAAGGGGAGACCTTATATGCATACTTCGCCGCATAGCAGAAATAGCCCTAAGAAGTCGGCCTTTCTCGTTGGTCATGTTGGATGGACATGTTGGTATCACGATCCTACAAATAATGTTGGTCAGCGTTGGAGCCTCAAAGTATCGGTGTAGACACAAACTCGCCCGTTGTAGAGGAGCTGTGTCACATGACATTCCTCCCTGACGCCCACAGCAGCTTCGCGTAAAGCACGCGGCGCTCCAAAGTCCATGCAGACCCTGCAATATTGTTCTGCTGTCCTCGCAGCGCTTAAGGGCTCCCTAACCGCGGCCAATAACGGTGGCCATCACAGTACATGCAGCCGCTGACCAGGATCCTCCGTTGCTGTTCGTCCACCTTTCACGCGAACGAGCGCGATTGACTCGCTGGCGGGTAAGCACCACCGCTCTTCGTGCTGCACTCCAACCACACCAAAAATCTATTTCCAGGTCTTCCCGCTCGCTGTTGTCGCTTTCCGATGCACAAGACCTGCATGGCAAAATTGGACGGCCCTTTAGACGCCTGGTCTGGGCGGAAGTAGTGGGCCGTGGGGTTGCGTGCGGCCCTACAGCTGGAGAATCCTGGCCGCCCCAGGAGGGGTAGCCTGTTGTGTAGGCCAGTATATATCCAGAGCGAGGTGCTGCGATATGCTAGAGGTACTAGTACAAGTGTTGTGGCATGGCCTTTTGACAACGGTCCTTTTCCATTTCCTTTTTTTCCTCTTTCCGTCTCTCGAGTTGAAAGGTTTCATTAAATTGGTAACTTTTATATCGGAGATAGAACTATCTTGCATCCAAATCTGTGTTTTTCAAAAATGACGGGACAGTCGCATATGGGTTCTGGTGGGCAGCCGTCAGGGGGATTGCAATTATTTCCTCCACCACCGAAGAAATCAAAGAACCCATCGAGAAAACCAAGTACGAGGAGGAATGCTATCGAGCCTCAATCACCGCCTCAGTCTGCCGTGGACGGACCAGACTCCTTTTCCAATAGACGACTATCCTCGCTTGAGGGTCGTTACACCCCACAACCGGGACCCTCTACATCTGCACCTATAGCACAGCCCTCACAAGCACATCTCGCTGCCGATATCCCTCGGTCACATACCTCATTCTCAGAAGCCCCAACACTTGTTCGAAGCAATAGTGTTCAATCCCACTCCTCAATAGCAAAAGTCGGGCTCGCCTCTTCCCCACCACGAGGAGAGGAACCTGTCATGCGTTCCATATTCCCACGGTACAATCCCGAATTACCTTTGGAATACCAACCCTACTTCCCAACCCAACAATCACCAACACACATCCCCAAAACCATCATCAACCGACGTCCCTATTCCCCCTCCATCCACGACCGAAGTCCCATGGGCGCCGGTCTCCAATCCCCCTTGAGCATCGGTTCCGCAGCAGGTTGTTTCCCCCAACATCTTCAAGATGAATCCGTACTTGAACCCTCAAGTACCGACGAGCTCAAGGAACTCTGGAAAGTCGCCAATGGCTGGCGAGTCTCAGCCTCTGAAGGACGAACATTCTGTCTCAAAATGACATCGGCGGCCGAAGAACCAATTCATACACTTTCCTCCTCATCATCCACCCCCTTTTATACCTTAAAGATAATACCCACCTCCACCTCCGCTCAGCTATCCATGACACGACAAGATCCAAACCGCGACACATCCCCCCGAATCGGAAGTTCCCTTCGCGGAAAAGAAAAAGATCGAGACACCGATGTTTTGAACACCACACTCGAGGAATCCTCTCGTCGCTTACCACCCAACGATGGACTAGTAGCTCTTCTATATCCCCGCGCCGCAGCAAACATGGCGCTGGATATGGTATCCAAACCCCACCGCGCGGATGGGCCCTCCATCATCGCCGCCGCCGAGCGAGAAGCCGGCCGTCTCGTCTGGGACGAAGACTCGCAACGCTACTACCTCGTCCACCCCGCCCTCCAAACCCCCTTCGTCGTAACCGTCTCTTCAACGCCAGCCTGGTCACGTATCGAATACACGCTCGAGCACCCCGAACTCCCAAAAAACCTCGTCCGTCTCGTACGCGATGGTGCTGGTTCCGGATTCCTAGAAATCGATACGAGTGCCGCTGCACGTATTGACGCTTTCTACATTGTAGACGTAGCAATCTGCGCTATCATGCTCGTATCCACAGAAGAAGAGAAGAAAAACCACATTGAACATTTCGAAGCACCTCCCTCCATCGCGCCTCACTCTCCTCATTCCTCCATGAGCCCCCGTTCCCCGGGTCGTTTATCCGTTTTAGGGCGGAAGAAGAAAGAGAGGAAATCTGAAGGGAAGAGAACGATGCAGCAGTTCGAACTGGATCTAGAGGATCAGAGTCAGGATAGTTTGAAGGGTTTCAAAGCGCCAAAGAAAAGCAGGGAGGAAGACGATGAGAAAACGCCCGGATTATGTGGACTGTTATGGATGCTGGTGAAGTGTTTCTTCTGGAGTATCGCGATGGTGTTCAAAGGCATTGGGAAAGTTGTCGTATGGCTGTGCGTTAAGCGGAAAAAGAACGCTGCTGCGGCTAAGAGCTAGCTTTCATGACTTCCATGAATCTGGAATGGAATCTTGTAATTAGGTGGAGTTTTGGTGTATATACCTAGACACGGGATGTCCTGGGGACGAGGAGTTTGATGTTTATGATTGGGGAAAGGTGTTTAGGAGTCCGAGATCAAAGATTGGATGAGCATGCTCTCACATGGCGTCGATCCGTCATGTTAATTGAGATACCCAATGAACGAAATCAATTAATCGATACCCCTCAAATACCTCTATATTTCTTGTACGTTGATATTTGTTGGATGTGATTGAATTACCGTATTATAATTGGTTTAGAGCGCCCCCTCCCCCCCCGTTTTTGACTTCATTGTACCAGTTCAATACAGAGAATTGAGATTAATGGGAGAGTATCTCCCATGAACGAGGCCTCTCCCGTAAACGAGACTTCTGTCATTTTGACCTCTATTCTCTCAGATATCTTGGCATAACAAGTTAAAAAACGGAAGATGGGGGGCGCTCTAAACCAATTACGTAATACGGTAGCGCTTGCTAGAAAATGAAAAATGGTTTGAGGGGTATTGAATTCTTATTTCAAAAAGGAAATATCTCAGAAAGTGATCAAATCGCGAAACTGTGCGCAGAGAAAGCGCTAGCTGATGTTCAAATCTTTTGATTGAAAGCATGTGATGAAATATTTAGTAAGAGCGAATATATATATTAGAAGGCTTGTATGCAATTCATCAAGCTCTTCGGGGGTTTTCAGGCACTTGCCGAGGACCACGGTCATGAAAAATATAGCGCCTTTTGAAGTCATGAAACCGCGCTTTATCAGAAGTATTTCGACAGTTGGTATTATTATCTGTGACAATTAACAAAGTGAGATACTTCATCTTTTCCTCTCCTTGACCTTAAACTTAACCCCATTCTTATTAACACCACCAAGCGTACTCGTCTTCGCCATTCCCGCCCTCTGCAACTCTAACGTCTGCTCCGTCTCAGCCAGAACCTTTAACCTCTCCCTCGCAGCCTGTAGCCGCGTCTCCACCTTCTCTCTTTCTCTTAACTGGAGATTCCGCAGCTTCTTCTGCTCTGGACTCAACGTACTATCCCTCTCATCCTCTGCCTCCGCCTCCCATTCCGCCTCTTGAACCCTCAACTCCATCTCCTCATCCCCCTCTAAAAACACGACTTTCTTCCCCGTACCCCTCAGTCCACTGTCTCCCATTTCCATATCGTCATCCTCTCCATCTTTCAGCATCGCATTCATGTGGGCGAGTTTCTCCTCAAGGTTCTGCACTTCTTTCGTAGCTGTATTCCGTACCGTCCGTACATATCCAACATCCTGCGTCTTTAATAATCGTACAGCCTCCATGCTCAAAACCTCGTTCCCGCGATCGCCAGCTACGGTTCCAGTTCGTCCTTTTCCCATAGTGGACGGCCCCTTGCGGGATAACATGCCGAAGTAAAATTCATCTGGGTTCTTTTCGAGGACTTTTTGTTTGAGGGCTTTGAGTTTGCGTTTTTTTAGGTTGTGATCTTGTGCACGGAGGGAGTAATCCTATTGGCATCTATTAGTATACTTGAAAGATGGTTGGCTATGTAGAGAGGGGGGGGGGGGAGAACGAACCTTGTGTTTCTCTAAAAGACCCAGCTTCTTTCGTTCTTCTGGCTGGCCGCGCTCGCGGTGGTTGCGCCGCTGGACGGCATTGCGCATTGACGACATGATTACGGGTTTTGTTTGCAAATCAATTCGTAGGCGTATTGTAGATCAGCGATCGAGGTGTTTGGGAGAGGGACGTGGTAGGGCGTTCGGAGCTTGTAGTGATGGTATGGTGGGTATTTTTTGGGCGGAAACTTTTTTGATATCGAGACAAGGTTCAGCCTCTGGATCTACGTTAGCGCTTTGCGGGGTTGGTGCCTGGTTTGACAGGCCAAATTCACTTGCATCTGCAAGCACGTGATTGATGAATTTATTTCTCACTTGATCTTTTTCGCACAGTGTTGAGGGTACATTTTCTAATATTTTGGCCTCGAATGTGGAAAGTTTCAGGTCTAAAAGTTGACATTTGCGTGCTGTGCACCCATTTGATCCTTTGCTGTATTACCAGGCTTCAGTGCCCGTAAATCGAAAAGAAACAATCCCGATTTTTTAAATACTTCATGTAAGGAAAGCCTTTGCGCGAGATTTGTAACGTTCTGTTTTGCAGTTTTGTGAAGATGGTGTTGAGGTCTGCAGAAGTGTCAAAATACGAACACCCGAGGCTCAAGGTGATTGGCCATCCGCCCCATTTTTAGCGCACTCCAATCAGCGACTAGGTACCCCTGCAGGTCGAACCTCCTTTCAATCATTGTCGTGTCCTCAATGGAATAATTTGGATCGCAAACCACTTGCACACGACCACACTCCCTCGCAACAACAACCTCCACGACTTTCATTCCTTTGCGTCCCGATCAATTCAACGTGATATCTTCGTCTTTTGATTTCTACAACCAACCGTCATAATGGTAAGAAACTCTGCTTTGGAACACGCCGGCGCATTAAAAGCATACCCGCGCTCAAATCTACACCCAACTCCTGCATCTGCCATCTCTCTATTCCAGACCAGCGAGAACATCGATTGCTAACTTGAATGTTGGAATAGTCGTCGCCACGTGCATCATCTCCTACCAACGCCCCAGCCTCCGGCGCTGCCACCGGTCGCCCTTCATCCCCTACACCACCTGGTGGACCCAAGACTGCGATCCGACGACGAGCGGCTGCCGATCAGAAGGATAAGGTTGCAAATGCACGCCCTAGCTCGACAAGAGCTGCGGGTGCTGGAGGAAGCAGCAGCACCATGTTGAGTACGTTATCTCCCGATTGTACCAAGAGGCGTATCCGGCGGAGGAGCACTGTGGGAGTATTTGGAGAGTGGGAGACGGCAGTGCAAGGGGAATACGGGTGTTTTTTCAGGGGATGGTTGTGTGGACGAGAGACTAAAATTGGCAATACAGCCTGCTATATGGCACGCCATGGGCGAAGGCTAGAACATCTGCTAATTCGTTCGTCATGCAGGACTTTACACCGATGAGAGCCCAGGATTGAAGGTTGACCCTGTCGTTGTTCTCGTACTTTCTATTGTCTTTATTTTCAGCGTTGTGGCATTACATAGTAAGTATTTCAGTAGCCCACGACCACGCAACGAAGATACTAATTAATTGCCCACTAGTCATTGCCAAGGTTACCCGAAAATTCTCCAGCTAGACGAACTTTTGGTTGGAGCGTGGTCGTTTTTGAATGTCGAGAAGCTTCTCCGTGTTCATGGGGAGCGAATGAAATACGAAGCGAAAAATGCATATGGGTCATAAAAGCCTTGCCTGATTTGGTTCAGTCGGTAGTGCGAGTTGGGACTTGCATAATTTGGCACTTTTAAGGGACTGGTGTATTATAAACAAGCAAAGGGCAGGGGGTATTTACGGAGTTCTACCAATCGATCATCAAAATGGCGGGTTCTTGCGTGATGAACCTTCTACGCGCTAAAATTTGAGACTAGTGCTCAATACCCCAATCACAGTTCGATTTGCAACCTATATATCGAGTCTTCAATTTTGTCGATTTTCGATTTTCGATTTTGCCGCAGAACGTTTGAAGCCTTTCAAGTGAATTTTTATCAAACAATTCGTCTATTTTTCTCGAGGCACCAGCTAATTCGGTTGAGTTTGGGAGGTTTTCCTCGATTGCTTCAAGTTGCTAGATCTGAGCAGTTACTTCCATCATTGCCGGTACTTGCATAGCCTTTTCTACCTCCATGAAAAGGCGATAATGGGCCCTAGGAAAGGACGCAGTGTTTCAATCAAGTTGTGGTCGACAATGCAGTACCTTTCTTCTCACCGAGTTCCGTTGCACAAGGTCATTTGAGCATATTAGTCAGAGGCCAGCGCTGGAGCCTCTATCTTCCACTGCGATTTTGCTACGAGAAGTTGCTATCTGAGAAGGGCGATATTCCTCCCTTTTATCTTTTTGCTCATGATAGTCCATTTCAATCGGTATGGTTTCGGTGAAGAAGAGGCGAAGCATTGCACGCCCCGAGACCCAAGTGGCTCGCCGAGACATGGCCATATTATTGGTTGGGTAATGTCGTTCAGCCGCATGCGATGCACGCCATAATTGTTCGAGTGGCTATGGGTGTCTGCCTGGCTTCATGGAACTCGACCCAAATGCCATGATCGGCATTTTAGAGATTCAGATGGAGGCTGTGTAGCTATATGCACGGAGTCCATTGTCCTCGACCATTTTGCTTTCTGGTACTCGAGTATTAAATATATGGTAGACTCTGCTACTATCCATAGAGCCTCGACTCCTTTAAAAAGCAGCAGCGACCCCAAGTGACAAGCCTTGTAACCGTCATCCTTAATCGCCCCAGACCTCATCATAGCACCCCTATACCAAGTGTACCTTGCCTTCAGCTCCCACACCGAAAATGGCTTCGCAAACTCCACCCGGCCCAGGCGTAGGACGACCTGCCCGTCGAGAAAGCACCTTCAAAAGTTTGACAAACAGAGCCAGAGTCTTCACCATGAAACCACAGCCGAAACCTGATCACGAGGAAAAGCTTGGTCAGCAGTCTTACCCAGTCTATCATTTGGATTGGGATCAGAAGCTCAAGCCTTTCCTTCAGGGCAAATTTCCAGGGCTTAAAGAGCGATATAAGGAAAGAGACGTGCGTGCAGCCCAAGGATGCAGTCAGAAATGGGGGTTTGATTTGCTGACTTTTCATGTAGGTCCAGAAAGATAAATATTGGTTCGCAGTGCCGGATTCTCTAACTGAGGTGAGTTTCTCTGCAAATTCCACAAGCGCGAGTTTTAACGAAGCGTTTCAGGAGCAAATTGCTGCCTTGATGACGGAAATCAAGAAGTTGGTTGATAGAGTCAAAGTTGTCAGACAGCCGTCGCCGGAGCTTAATGCTTAAGGGTGGGACTTGCAGCTGATGCAGTTGTGTGCTTCGCATCTCAATGGATTTGAAGGCATGGGGAAATTCGGTCAGCATAGCGAAGCCCCACTCAGCCACCTAGGCTCTCTTTCCAGCTTCTTTTTGCACACCTGAGCGTGCAGTAAACGTTTATAATGCGGCTCATAGATCTCTGGATGTTTTATTTTAGCTAGAATTTCTTTACCATTATATCCATTCTACAGTCTGAAGTTCACGCATTCTAAATTATATACCACTCGTTGCAATGCAGACAGTACTGTCCCCAGAATTTAGGCGATCGTACAGCAAGTTCGAAGATTACCCCCGTGATATGATATGTCGAACGACATATCGTGAGGCTACCGAGGCACATAGAAGGAGGCTCGATCTCGCTGAACCGACACTCTTCGTCAAAGAAGACGACGAAATCGAGGTTCATTTTAGAGACCTCCAAGCCTCCAGGAGAGGTAAGTCAACTTTCTACAAACCGAACAGTGACAGATTTTCTAATCTTCCGATTCTTCCCACAGAATTCAAGAAGCAGAAACTTTACACCGACGAAGAACTCAGGCAATGGATTGGTGACACTTTGAAACCTGGCGCGAGAGCCGGGACCTTTGAGGGGGATGTAGCGACGAAAAAAGATCCTGGATGTCGGTTTATGTAAGATTACGTTTCTATTCCAGAAATGGTCTACTTCTGCTGACATCAATAGCAACTTATGTGCTGCTGGCGACTCGCGCAAGCCTCTCCGAATAAATCGCAAGATGCTTGTCAGGATTTTGGCTTACCACCAAGTCATGCCGAGCTATATTGATTTTCTAACTGTATTTGGTTTACAAGATGATCATGAACCAAGAGCCAAGCTATATAGCGGTTTCCGAGAGCAAACCTTGATTTCAGGCCCCCCAAAAGGCCCAATCGTCGAATTCTTGGGCAGAACTGGACAGCAATTTCAGCTGTGTTATAATCTGAAAGCAGCCAATTGTAAATCGCCAACGGACACGAAAGTACTGGCAATGCAATGGTCAATTCGACAAGCGGCTATCCACCACCAGTTCGATATTAAGAATGGAAATTCACTTTGGATAGTGACTAAAGGTGATGATGAACTCAAGAAGCGGATAGAATATATGACAGGTACTGGCGGTCTTGCAGAAGACTTGGATTTCAGTTCTCTGGAACAGTGCTTCAAGCGCTCTCTGAGTGCACACCTGGTTTACTGTCATTGGGCCTCTGAGGATTGGCGTTTGTATGTTCTATGGCTGGAGGATTATGCACACGACAAAGTAAGTTTCGAGAGGCTTCCACTTGGAATTGGACACTAACTCTCATATCGCAGACATCGAACGTCTTTGCACCTCGAACTGGTGATACCTCACAGTACAAATTTGAGGGGAAGCATATCCAAGAAATCCAAGACCATGAAGAGAAAATCAGTGAGGCAGTCTTGATTCTCAACGCAAACATCAAAATCCTCACTTTGTTAAAAGAGTATTATTGCGCATTGGTAGACAACACAGACTTTTCAATAGGAACCGCATGCAAAGCCGATATCAAGAGCTTTTCTGAGCATCTCAACCTCATGATTGACGATTTGGAGCTGCAGGTGTCAAGGGCCAATCTTTTGGTCAAGATTGTTGGCGATCGGAAGGCACTGGTAAGATTTGAAGACCAAAATTCACAGGCTAGAACGTACTAACAGCATCCCAGGCATTGTTGCATCTTCAAGCACAGAGCACAGAAAAAATGGAAGAGGTTACTTTTAACATGGGAAAACTCGGTATCATGGCCCAGAAAGAAGCCATCGCTATGCGGATTATTACCGTCGTGACAGTGCTCTTCTTGCCAGCAACATTTGTATCCGTAAGTCTATGTACCCACAAAACCAACCCCCTTTTCTAAATGATACGCGACAGACATTTTTCAGCACAGACATTCAAAAATACCAGGACGGCGGTGGATTCTCCAAAGAAGCTCTATATGCGTGGCTAGAGGTTACGATTCCTCTCACTTTTATAACCCTCGGATTCTGCTATTTCTTCTTCCAGAGATCTACGAGAAAGAAGTTGGAACGATTGCAGCGATTTTTAAAGACTCGGAGGACATCGTCGAAACTGTCGGAGAAAGCGTGAAGTGGTCCAGTTTTGGAAAGTAGCGATATGTATCAGTATAATGACTTACGAATCACGGTAATATAGAGTAGAGAGTCCTCGGGATAACCTCACGGTTGGTAGATCTTTAGGTATGCGAGGAGAAAGAATTCCTGCAAAGGTTATGGGTTTGTTTTAGAATTACTAGATGTTAGGAATATCATGAATGTTAGCACTCGAAACATTGCCTTGAATCTCTTGACTCTCTCTATCTATATATGGCACATAGTTCTCACTCTTGAGTCTTGAAGTCAGCCCTAAGAGCTAGCAGTCGACCCCAATCAAATACTGTCAAAGGTGTATTCGTACGAAAAAGCGTAACCGAACTTGTGATTCACCGGAGGCCAAATTGATAGCCCAAAATTGATATTCGCCAAAGCCCCTTTTATTTGGACGTGATGCACTTTGTCGTGTGCCTACCTAGGTAGTTTTCATAAATTGAGGTATTTTCATGAATTGAGGTATCATGTCGCACCGTAACTTCGCCACGATCTCTTGCTGCGCTTCGCACGAACGTTCAGGGGCTGTGCCCCTCTCCCCTCCCCCATCGCACCTGCCCCTGACCCTCGCGCGAACCAAGCTTTTCCAACATCGTCATCGCAAAGTCAATTGCTCCACGTCCAAACATTTCTGAAGCTATCCCCATCTACTGTTGAATTCAATATCAAGCACCAATCGCCCCAAAAAGTGGAATTGACACACGATTTGTGCGGACTGTATTCAGGTCTTTCTGGCGACATGCTGGAAATGGGTATCCATTCTTGATAATCAGCATGCACCCCCATCATCGCACCAATTGTACGTACCAGCACCCCCCAATCTGCTGTCGGTGAGGGGTGCACCGCTGCCCCTGTAAAGCCATTCAGCCTCAGGTTTTGGGGTCTGGAATTCGGACCACCCAGCATACTTTTCTCCTCTTGAGCATGCTCTCTGTTCATTATCTTTACATCTTATTTATTATCTTCTCTCTGTCTACGAAACATAACTATACCAAATAATTGACGCCCCGAGGCATACGACCGACACCCTCCACGAAGCACAAACCTCACTCCTACCTACTGAGAGCTTCCCAGCCTCGTTTTCTCCTCATATGCGACGACTCTACAAGTTGGGCACGGCACTACCATGACGCCAAATCGAAGTTATCTTAATTTTGACCACGCCGCAGCATTACACGATTTCCAGCAATCATTGGCGCAGTTCACAGTAGAGCCTACTCATCCAGGTGGTAGCAAATATGTGCTGGTTCAGGAGCTCGTCGGGTGGCTCAAAGGGAAATGGCATGATATGACGCAGGTCGACAGACTTCACAGAGCCGTCTATCACGACAGCAGCGACTTCTTCAAGCCCGCATATGCCACGAACCTGTCGAAAAAGAACGACGAATGCCTCTTGGTCTTCAGTATACTCCTCGCGATCGATACTGGCAAGGGGAAGCTTGTCGATGAATTTCAAAGGAGAGATATCATAGATACGGCGCTCCCAATCCCCATCAATTACCTCCAAACCCTGTTGCAGACCATGGACTTAGATGGCACAGATAGTCACGAATTGGCTCGAGCGTTCAACGAGAGGCAATGGCAGTTTTGCCCGATGTTCCTGACGTACAATATGGCGAAAGACTATGCGGTCGACCATATCATGCCAATCTGCCAAAAGCATAAGATTAATGAAAAAGGAGGCAGTGCGAAGGGTGTCTACGCCATCGAAATTCCGGAGCGATTCGTTGAAGAAGATCTCAGGACGAGATCAATGAGACTCCCAGCTGAAAAGAATGGTTTGGGTGTTGTAAGTCGATTCTGGGACTTGGTTAACCTACATGCTAATCATTTTCGAAGCGGTACGGATTTGCTTTGAAGTGCTTTGATGAGAGTCACAAAAAGTTGTTCAAAAGCGAAGTAGAAGCATTCAAAGCGTTGAAGAGCCACGAGGGTATGGTACGATACCTAGGGGAATTTACTCATGGACAGGGTACGCCTGATGCTACATACAACATACTTCTGGAATTTGGAGAACTTGATTTAGACGAATACTTTGTGGAACGTTTACCACCCGTATCCCCGGACGAAATTATATGGTTTTGGAGGGACCTGTTTGAAATTGCCGATGCCGTTAGAGGAATACATAATGTGAGTTACGGAAAGGGTGAATTACAAGAAGAATTCAGCGGGTGAGTCAACTTCACTCCTCTACAAAACGCTGCTAATACCCCTATTGTTGGCACTCCGATATCAAGCCTGACAACATCCTGAGAGTTAATGGAAAATTCAAGCTGGCGGACCCTGGATTTGCCACTTTCGAAAGAAAAACAGACAAAATACCTATGGGCACAGTGCTTGGCGGCACCGAAACATATGGTAAGCCTCATTGTGAGACCCTAGCGCTTTACTCGCGGCACTCGGAAGAAGAAGTTTCTATCGATATTCTTTTCCGAGGAGAATACGAACGTAAATCTAGTATCATCTGAGTTCCGTTGGATCTACTCTCCAATTTCTTAAATTTTTAAGACATTGGGGGTCAGTGGATGGTATGGTAAGGAACGTGTGCCGGGAGTAAAGCCGCTGTCTCTTACCTATATTTCTCTAAAGGTACGTCTATTTGCTAACACTTGGAGAAGGTGCCCCTGAGTGTCATCATAGCTCAGCAGAATCCTACAATAAAGTATACCAAACGATTGACATATGGTCTTTGGGATGTGCGTTATCAATTGCTGCCACATGGGTTGCACTTGGTGAACAGGGTGTTCGACAATATGTGCAACTACGGAAAAAGGCTATAACAAAAAGCAAGACAGCTCAGTGTATTGGAGTTGGGGCCAGAGGTAGATCGGATTATGCGAACGACTGCTTCCACGATGGCTCGAAGGTTCTGCATGAAGTAACCCGCTGGCATCAGTATCTCAGAGCGATACTACGAAAAACCGACATAATCACGAGCGAGGTTTTGAAGTTCGTGGATGATCACATGTTGCTAGCGGATCCCACAAAGAGACTCAACGCGGAGAGAACCTGCGATGAGCTGAATAATATACTGAAACTTGCTGAGAGGGAAAGGTCAGGACTTGCCGATGTACCCAGCGACATCACAGCTCTCTTGTGTGAACTCGACGAGCTGGCACCAGAGAGAGTTCCTTCTAAAATCGTTTCCGAAAAAGCTCCACCCAACTCACACAGCAGAAATAGCAGAAATATGAAATCCCAGCGCCTCGATGTGCAATATTTAATGAAAACGACACATCGGTCGTCGATTTTCAAGCCGGAATCAGTTAAGCCTACAGCAGAGCTACCAAGGGCAGCTACCCCAGCAATTCTGGGGAGCCCTTTCAGAGATCGCAAAGAGACACCGCATGGACTACAGCAAACATCCCAAAGGCCAGAAACCCCTGGGAGAGTCCCTTTTGCGGCTTATTCTGAAGTGCCTGAACGGCCAGATTCGGTAGCAATTGGCATACCCGCAAGCATATTCGAGACATCCTACCGACAGAATATTCTCTTTTTAAGCGTTTTTGACGCGCATTCGCTGTTAGATTCTCAAAGTAAAGGGCTACGAGGCCTTATTGGCAAGAAAAAGAAAAACCCAGAGCTTAGTAGGTACATCGCTGACAGAGATCTCGTAAGTTGCTTTACCACCCATCCACCTCCAGAATCGAATCGTTGCTGATAATGGGTGCAGATATTTCTCGTCGACAATGCAACAAGTATGAGACCCCACTGGCAGTCGGCCACCTTTTTACTCAGTGTGCTTGTGGGCATATCTGCAGGGCAAGATGAAGATGGGTCAGATCTGCTTTTTACTTTAGGGCAACTAAAGTTGAAAGGATCAAAAAAACGCTCCGCGTTCGAAGCTGCGATGGCACATGAGGATGCTATCCCTGGTAATTCCCACGTAACCGATATCAGACAATCCCTCAGCGTGATATTCAACGGCTATATCAGGGATCTAGAGAGGTCCAAGGGTCCTTATAGTCGCACACCAAAAGCCTTAACAATCATCGTACTAACCGATGGCCTATGGGAAGGTGTCAGTTCCCCTGAAGATGTAGGCAAGCAGATTGTAACCTTCGTCCGGAAAGTTGAAGAGCTCACGGACGATATCGGGGTTCGGTGTGTGAGCATCGAGTTCATCCGTTTCGGAAAGGACCAAGACGCGGCAGTTAGACTACATTATCTGGATGATTACTTGTTGAAAGAACACGACTTACCGTAAGTCTCATCCCTTCTCATAATTGACGCCGAGCTGACAGACCTCTTCCTAGGGATGTGATTGATACTGAACCAAGTGACGGTAACATCTACAAAATGTTGCTGGGTTCCTTCGTTGAAACCTTTGACAACGATCCAAACGAGACACCGGTTACGCCAGTGACGCCCTCACGGGGACAGAATATGGGAGGTATGGCCAGGTGGAGCATGTCACCACCCTCGCTAGCACAAAATAACCCATTTGACAATCGAAGTAACGGATTCAACCAAACTCGGACGTCTCAGGAAACCACAAGGCCAGCAAGTATGGCAGCAAGTAGGGTAGAACTTCCAGCCGCGTCAATCAGGACGCCAGCGCGGCACAGGCTGAGCCAACCTAGATGATGTTTATACGATAAACAACGACACGATGCAAATGAAGTGCTTTGATTTAAATGTATATCAAAACCAGGCGTATAGAATGGTACACGGTACATTGGAGTTATGCACTTGGATATACGATATTGCTTTCAGGATTGGGCGTTAGGGCGCATGAAGAGATACCACTGGGTTTGTTTTAACATTGTGTATATCAATTGTGTATAGATTTGTTACGGCAGAAAAGTGTTATAGACGACCGGAAAGGGTGGTGGCGATCTACACTAGAGGCTTGTGCACCAAGCTCGTGAAAGGTATGACAGACAACTCTTGTATAATATATATCTATCTTAGGCTCTGTTCGTTCGAGATTAGAGCTCATTGTCGTTCTAAGTCGGTTCTGAGTTCTAAAGACGTTACAGAAATCGAAAGGCTTAGTATGAGAAAGTGGTCCGGACTACTTTCTCTGAAATTCTCTTTATTTAATAATAGAATCGATAATAAGGATAATAAGATAATAATGAACTCTTGGAATATAAGTCCTTTTATATAGATCTTATAATTTTAAGAATAGGTTATTATTATTATTATTATATTATTTATATTAAAAGGTTTAAACCTTAGAGCTTTTAAAGGTTATAATAATATATTAAATTAAGAATATACATAAAATATTTAATTTCGCCCGTTTTATTATTCCCGAAAGTAATTTAATATAAATAATATTAAAATAGTTAATCTAATAATTCCCTTTTAATTTAATAAAAGTAAAATTATATTCTTTTAAAATAAAATTTAAATACCTTAATTATAATCCTATCTTATAAAAATATTATTTTTAATAAAAGCGAACTTAGTTTAAATATTTATAATAATATAATTTTATAAAAATTAAAAGTTTTTAAAATATTTATAAAAAAATAAAGGAAATAAATAAACTCTTATTAATTAAATTATAAATATAATATATATATTTATAAATTAATTTATTATTAAAAATATAATAAAAGGAATTAATAAAAAGAATATTTTACGAATATAATATTTTTAAAAAAATTATTTATTCATTAAATTAAAAGGGGATTAATTATTAATAATTCGAAATATAATATATTCGAACTTTTAATAATTTTCTTTTATCGAATTCTATTTTAATTTATATTTTTATATAAGTAAATTTTAATTTATATTTTTATATAAGTAAATTTTAATATAGAATTTTATAATATTTAAAAATTCTAAGAATTTTTTAATTAATTTAATAATTTCTATAAATAATTAAAGCTTTTATAGTTTATTATAAAGGGATTTAAAGCTTATAAAACTATTTATTAAACTTTTATATTAATTTCCGATATTTAATAAAATAATTTAAAGTTTTTATTTTATTATAAAAATATTTTAAATTAATTTCTTTATATTTATACTTTAAATAATATTATATAAAATTATTATAATTATATTAAACTCTATTTAGATTCTTTAATTATATTTTCTAATTATATTTAATTATATTTCTGAAAATAATTAGAAAATATAATTAATTATAAATCTAAACGATTTAATATATAATTAATTATTTTTTAATAAACTAAAAAAAATCGAAAAGTATAATATATAATAAAATATTTAAAGATCGTTTTAGGTTTAATATAAAGTTAAAGTAATAAATAGTTATATTATTTACCCGCTATTAAACTCTTCTTTATTAATATTATAACTTATATTATTATTTTATTATAATATTCTTTATTTATTTTATATCTTAATATTAATATTTTTATTAATATTATTATAATTTATAATGGTTATAAATTAAAAATAAAGAATAAGAAAAATAATTTCTTATTTAATAACGAATTCGAAAACGAATCCGATTTTAAGAACCCTTTTTTAAAATTAATAAAAAAATAAATATTAATAAAAGCTTTAAAAAAGAAAAAGATTATTAAAACTAAAAAAGATATTAAGAAACATAAAATTATTATTATTCTTAATAATAATAATAATAATAATAATAATAACTCTTTTATAAAAAAGGTTAATACGTTTAAAAAACGTATTAATTAAATAATTAAAATAAAAAAGGCTTTTATTAAATATATTTATAAATTTTAGAAGAATAGAAAAGGAATCGATAATAGTAATTTTAAATTAGAATATTAGCTTAAGATTTATAAAGTAATATTTATTTATTTATTTATTTTATTTATACTATTTAACGGTAAACGAAATAGCCGCGAAACGGGTTTTTAAAGTTTTAATATAAGTAAATACCGTTAAGGGAATTAGTTTTAATTTTAGGCAATAGGTTAAATATAGGTTATTAAATAGTTATTATTATTTCGCAGTAATTCCTATTATAAAAGGCAATCTCTTATAAGAGTAATTTATGATAAAAGGTGGGTTATAAGTATAATAAATTCCGATTTAAAAAAAAGGATAAAAGAGTTAAAGATATAGTTTCGAAGAGGGGATAAAAGAGAGGAAAAGAAAGTAAAGAAATTTTTAGTAAAATAATAAGCTTTATTTTCTCGTTAAATAAATATCTTTAAAGAAACGAGTTTTTTATAATACTTCTTAGAAGAGGTTATAAGCGTAATTCCTAAAGAGGTTCCTCGGATCGCGATCAATGATTTAATATAATTTAAGGGCCTTTTTAATAACGAAAGAATAGAAAATAAGGTAGAATTATGATTTTCTTCTCTTATAATTATAAGTGAAGAGAGCGTTATTATAGCCGAATTTTTCGTGATAATCTATGAAATTTCTATGTTCGGATTAAACCATAAATAATTTAAAGAGAATTATTTTTAAGAGATAAAGTATTAAAGGTTTCGGAGCCTAATTAAGGATCCTTAAAAAGTAATTATTATTTAAGAGAATAGCTTTTTATAATCTTTAAACTTATATAATATTAATTACTTTAACTTATCGGCTTATTATAATAGTATAAAGAGGGGGGTTTAAGGTATTATATCTTTTAATATTAACGCTAATTATTTTATTTATTAATTCGTTCCTTTTAATATTAATATAATTCGGATATTATCGAATTCTAATTTTATTATTAAAAAGAAAAGCGATTTTATGAAAATTATTAAAGATCTTTTACGAAGTATTTAAAGAGCGTAAAAGAAGTTATAAAGTTATTTCGAGGTTATTTAAGTAGATTTAAACGTTTATTATTGAGTTTTATAAAAGGGAATTTATTATTATTTTAAGGCCGTATAATACGGTAATAGTTTTAGCGTCGTATATTTTAAGAGCTTTTCTAAAGGAGAGAGATTTAATAGAGACTATTTTCCCCCCTTTAATAATATAAATCCCCTCGCTAATAAAGTAATAAATAAAGTTATTTATAATAATAAAGTTTAACCCGATAAAGATTAATATTATAATAGATAAAATATTTTTAAGAAATAATAAAAAAAACTTTACATATTTAGAATTAAATAATTATTCTAATATTAGATAGAATAACGAAATATAATTATATAAAACAAATTTAAATATTTAAGAATATTTAAAAAAGGTAAATTAAATTATTAATAATTAATTATATATTAAAGGTTAACTTTTTAAATAAAGAATAATCCGTAAATTAATTAATATTATATATATATATTTTTATTAGCTTTAAATTTCTTTATTAAATATTTTCCGGCTCTTTTATTATTAGAAAGAATATTTTTTCTATTAGATTTATTAAGAAAAGAAAAGAGAAAAGCCTTATTTAAAGTAATAATAATAAATAATAGCTAAATAATAATCTTAAAAAAGAAAAGAGAAATGACCTTAATTTAATAACCTTTATATTTAGAATTAAGTATTTAAATCGAATTATATTCGAAGCTAATAAACTTATAAATAAGAAACGTAAAATTATATTAATAAATAAAAATATAAACTTTATAGAATAAATAGGCTATATAATAGAAGAATTAAAATAAGATTAAGAGATTAATATAATTTAAAAGAAGATTTAAATATAAAAAGAATAGGATAAAAATATAAATTTATAAATATTTATTTAAATAATTATAAAGCTTAATTATAAAATATATCTAACTTATTTTAATATTATATATTTTATTAATTTAATTATAATATTAAAAGATAAGCATAAAATTAAATCTTTATTTAATATAAATAAAAGCAAAAATAGAAATCGGCTTATTAAATTAATATTAAATATAAAATTATATATATTTCAAAAACTAAAAGTAAAGTAAAAATAAGATTTAAAATATCCGTTTACTTTTAATTATAAATATACTAAGAATATTAATAAATAAATTAATAAATAGATAATTAATTTAGATAAATTATAATAGAAATTAATTAAGAATTAATTAATTAATTATATATAATTAATTATTTCTTTATTTAATTTATATAATTTCCTTTTATTTTACTTTATTATTACTTTTTTTTTTATAATTAAAGTAAATATATATATATACCTTATAATCTCTTTATATTTATTTTATTAATTTCTTTCTAAATTTATCTATAATTTTCTTAATAATAATATTAATCTTTAAAAACTCATTATTATTTAATTCTTCCTCTTTTTTATTATTTTCTTTATTTAATAAGTTATTTATATATTTTCCTTTTTAATATTAAACAAAATTATATAAGCCGGTAAATATAAGAACTAATTTAACTTACTTATTAAAAAGGTATTTATAACCGAAAAGAATCTTATATTTATATTTTATAACTCTAAAAATACGTTTAATTATATTATAAAATAATATATATTAAAGATTAAATAATTCCTTTAGATTCTTTAATCTATTTTTCCTTTAATATTATTCTTTTAAATAATATTTTATTAATTTATAAGGAATTAGAGTTATTAATATATTAGAATACTTTATATCTATTAATTAATATTTACTTTTAAATATTTTAAATCCTTTTAATTCATAAACTTTTTAATATATTAATCTATTATATATAAAACCTTCTTAATTAAATAGAATGAATATAAAGAATATATTAAAATCATAAATTATAAGAATATTTTAAAAGATAAAATACTTTCGATTTCGGTATTAATATTATATATTACGAAGAATATATATTATAATATATATTCTATTTAAGGCTCTAATATAATTCTTAAACTAATTTTTATATTTAAGATTTATAAAGATTTATATTATTAATAATATATCCTTATTAAATAAAATTTAATTATAACTTTTAATACCTTTATAAATATCCGGCTAATAATTTTATTAGAATAATAAAAGCGTTTTTATATATCCCGGTTTAAAATACTAATTTTAATAATATATAAAAAAATAAAATTTTTTTTTAATTAATATAAATTATATTTTCGATTTAATAAGAAAGTAATTACTTTTATATTATATAATAAACTTATAAAAGCTAACTAATATTATTTATAAAATTCGATAAATTTATTTTATATAATTAAAATTTAGAATCTCTTTAATATATTCTTTATTTATAAATTTATTACTCTAAAATAATTATTTTAATAAAATTTTATTCTTAAACTATTTTATATATTCTTTAATAATAATAAAAGTATAAAAAAAGAAAATATTAAGTTTTTAAGTTTTAATAATTTAGTTTAATATAATAAAGATTAAAAAGAAGGGTTAAAGGTTATAAAATAGATTAAAAATTATAAGATTTTTATTATTAATTATTTAATTCAAAATTATTTAATTAAATTAATCTTTTAATAATAATAAACATCGAATAAATAAGGGTATTATAGTATAGTTTAAATAAATAAGGTAAAATATAATTAAAAATAATTAACTTTTAATTAATTATTTTTTTATATAATAATTATATTTAGAAAATATAATTAGAATATAATTAATTAATTATATTTAAAGTATTTAGAGTAGAATATAATTAAATATAATTAATCAATTATATCTAATCTAAATAAGGCTTTATATAATATTAAATTAATAAATAATCGTTTTAAATAAAGAAAATTCTATTAAAAGTTTAATAATATAAATTATATTAAATAACTAATATTTTATAAATAATTTATTATATATTTTAATCTATTATTTTTATTTCTTTTTTTCTTTTAATTCTTTTTAAATCGATCGAATATTATTAATTATAAATTAATTTTTTAAGCCTTTTATTATATCGCTTTTATATATATTAAAATTAATAAATTTATTTATAAATTTATTACTTTTAATTCCAATATAATTAAAAAATTAATACATATATATATTATATAATTTTATAATATTCTAAACTTTATAAAAGATTTATTATAAAAAGTTAAAGATTTAATCTTTTATTCTTTAAATTATTAAAATATTATTAATATACAAATAAATTCGATTTAATTTTTTTTTATTAATATTTAAATAATATTCTTTAAATTTTTTTATATTTTAATTATTTTTATATTAAATATATAAAACTTTAAGTAAATAATATTATTCTTCAAAAAAATTTAATATTCCTTTTAATAAATTATTTATTTATAATTAATTCTTTTAATATTATTATTATATTATTTTAAACTATTAATAAAAATAATAATATTAAAAAAAGGTAAATTTTTTTATTAAACTTTAAATTCTTTAATAATAATCTCTTTTTTTATATCTTTAATAGAATTAATTTAATATTCTAGAGAATAATATAATATTCATAATATAAGATAATAGATTTTTAATAAAATAACTTTTATTAATTATATTTTAATTTATGATATTAATTTTAAAAACTTTTAATTATAATAAATTTAATATATTATATTTTTTTAATTTATATTCGATTTTATATATTTTATTAGAGAGTAATATTTATTGATTATTTATAATTATAAGGTAAATTATAATTTTATTTTTTTAAATATTATTATAATTGAAAATAAATTTATATTTTTAAAAAGGGTTATAAATAAAATAGTTTTATATATTAATATAATTCTTTATATTATATTTATTAATATATTCGAAACCCGTTTTATTAGAATTCTTATATATATATTTATTATTTTTATAATATAAAATCTAATCGGATTAAATTTAATTCTATTATTATATTATATTTTTATTTTATAAAAGATTAAAAATAATATATAAATAAGAACTACTTTTCAAAATATTATAAAAAGAGGTTTATATATAATTCGTTTAAATTATCGAATATAATATATAATATTATTAATTATTTTAGCCTTTTCGATTATATATTATTTAAAATTTAATTTTCGATTAAATTAAACTTTTAATTACTTTAAAACCGATTATATTTTAATATTAAAGCCTTCTATAATTAATATAATTATAAGTTTATTATTTACTTTATAAATAAAAGTATAAATATCTCTTTATTTAATAATATAAATTATTTTTAACTTTTTTAATATAAATATAATCTTATTTATATTTTTATATATTAAGATTTCCCGAATATTTTAATTTAAAAGTTATATATTCTTATTTAAAATCTTATTTATATAATAAAAATATAAATTATTAATATAATTAAAATAAAACTTAAAATCTATTTTTAAAAATTCTATTAAATATAATATATAAAATATTAATAAAAGTAATAAACTTTAAAATATATTATATTTTATATTATAAAAGCTAATAATTTCTTTTCTAAATTATATTTATATTTCTTTTTAAAAAATAAAAAAATCGATTAATTTAAAAAATATAATTAATTACCTTTATTTTTAAAAGAATAAATAAGAAAATAATATTAGTTTTAAATACTTTTATTCTTTAAATATTCTATTAACATATATACGATTTTTTAAGCTTTAAATTTTAAAATAAACCTTAAAACTTATTTTTTAAATTTAAAATACTTAAAAATTCTAAATATAAATTTTCGAAATTAAGAATAATTTTTTAATTAATTAATTATATTTTAAATAAATTCTTTTAAAGGGAATTAATTAAATATTATAAAAGTAATTCTAATATATTTTCTTATATTTAAAATAATTTAGAAATTATTTATAAAATAGGTTAAAAGTGTTTTACGAATATAATCGGATAAAAATATAAGGAAATTTAATTATATATAAAAAATAATCTAATTTTTATTAATAAAAAAGGAAAAAATTATATTAAAATAAGAATAATAAATGTTAATTTATTTAATTAATAAATTTAATATATTAGAAATATTAATTAATTTAATTATTTTAATAAAAATAATATATTTATTAATAAAAAGAGGTTTAATAAAACTATTTATAAATTATTAAATTATTAAAATCTAACGGATTTTAAGGTATTTATATTCTATTTTTTAGTATAATTAATATTAATAGATATTAATATATTTAAGTTTAATAATAAATTTTAGAGTTTCTTTATTTATTAAATTAATTATTATAAGGTTATTATAATAAAGAATATAATTTTAATTAAATTAAAAGTTTAATTAATCGAAAAAATATATTTATTAAAAGAGTTTTTTTATAATATAAAAAAGAGTTAATATTTCGGAATTAATAATAAATATAATAATGGAATTATATTTAATAGCTTTTTAATTAATTATATTTTTAAATAATTTAAAGATTTATTTTTTATTATTATATTAAATAAAGAAGTTATTATTATAAGAGGAATTATAAATAATAATTATATATTCATAATTTAATTTATTTATATAATACTTAAATTAGAATATAAAATCCGATATATTATTTAAATATAAAAATATTTAATCTATTACGAAATAATATTAAAATTTTAAATTAAATTATAAAAATAAAAATAAATTAATTTGGTAAATAATATTAAATTATATTATATAAGCCGTATAAATTATATATTTTATATAAATTTAATATTTTTAGATTTTTTTTATAAAAGTAATTCTATTATATAAAGTACAAAATATAATCGATATTAAAATAATAGGGCACTTTTTATTTTTAAGTTTAAATTATTTAATTAAGGATTTAAAATAAGAATTCTAATATAATTAAAGTTTTTTATATTTATAATTTCGAATAATATATATATTAAGAATTATTTAAATTTATTAAGATTCTTTATTTTATAATATTTTATTAAATTAAAACGGAATTTATAATAATATACTTTTTTAATATAAAAATAAAATATAATTATATTATTAATATAAAAGAATATAATAAAAATATTATTTATAAAAAAGTATTATAATTTTAGAATTCATTAAAATTTTATTAATATAAGAGTATTAATAATATAATTTAATTATAAAAGTAGGGATTATTAAAAGTTATATAATATTATAAATAATAATTAAAGTATTTTTGTCAAGCTAAGAGTCACGTGAGGTCTGATAGAGAAGAAGTTGTATTGTCCTGTTTCTTCTAGGTAGGGAACAGGGGTCCTATATATAAGGAGG
>QYAP01000312.1:0-49340 GCA_003988905.1 Hymenotorrendiella dingleyae
CTAGCTCCCCTGGCGTCATGTGCCTAAGCTTAGGACTTCTAGGACTCGCTGATTGTGGTATTCTTGGATATCATGAAAAATTGCGTACTCCGCTTGACGGTAAATAGTGTAAATAAAAAAAATAAATAAAATGGCGTACGTGTGACCGGAGGCACTGGGGCAACTCAACATAATCTAGCCACTTAGGCCACGCCTATTCATTATACTTGGTTGATCCCACGAGTTTCATATAATGGAGCTAAAGATGAACATGTTCAATATAGTCTAGTTTATGAATCATACAGAACAAACAACAAGATCAGCAGACGCCATAATGACGATTTGTAGCTGCATGTCTTCTCACTTTAGCTACCACTAGATGACGAACCTTCGAGTCCAGCATGTATAAAAAGGTCTACCGACCCCGAGCTCCTTCCTCCTTCCTTCTTCCCAAGATCAACATTCCACAACAATACCCAGCAACCAAACATCTGTGAACAACTTGAACACAACACAATCCTCCTGTACCAATTGCCCTCCCCTTACTCTTCTACAATGACGTCTACTCTTGCATTCAACAGACTCTTGAGTCTTCTCTCTTTCTTTATGCTTGTCGGCTTCACTACTGCCATTGCCATTGGTCCCGGTACGCCAGATAACTATGGAAAACTTGAACCTATATGCTGCCAAGACACCGAGGCAACTTGCTATTACGTGGTGTGAGTTTTTACCCAAGTTTCAACAAAGCTTTCTGTGCTAACCTCATGTAGTACGAAGCCACCTTACACCATGATCCACAAACAGCAGCTTGGTGGAGCCCAGACCTGCGATGGGACAAATACTTGTGGCGCAAGCTATACAGAAGGATTCTCCCAGGGTATGTTCTTTTTTATTCCGAGTGGATAAGGTTTTGAGTGTTTGAGTGTTTGATTGGCTGATCGGGATGAAGGCTGGATCGCTGGAGGGGGCATCAGTTTCAGTTCAATCGTAACCATCATGGCCAGTTATCAAATCATTGAAACATGGGACCATAGTAATACTTTTGATTGCAATGGACGTGCTCAAGACACAATTTGCGTGTGGTATGATTCTGCGTGGGCAGCAGTAGATATGGTGGTAGACACCACAAAAACTCCGATGTGTGAGTATCTCAACATAGCTCTCTGTGGTATGACCTCCTTGCTAATTTAAATTTTTGAATATAGGCGATTCAGTGATACATTTATGGGATGGAAAGACTCCTCAGACCTATAAAGCACCCGTCAAAGACAACATTGGGGGCTTTGGTCAATATTGCTGCATGGATGACAATTGTAGATCAGATGACGCGGATTACTGGTGTCTCCCAGGAATTGATGTTGGATGTTAAACTCTTTGTTCATACGTGGTATGTTTTTCTCAATTGCTGTTTTGAAGTGACATAAATTACTGAGCCTGCACTGACAAACAATTTTCAGGGAATTAAGCCACACGAAGAATCTTCCTCCAAAATTCTTCCACACCACTGGGGCGGATGACTTTAATGTCGTGGAGCCTTTTTTGAGGGATGTCCGACATCGCTTTGCAGTCGCAGTAATACCTTTTGGAGAGCGCTGGCCGCTCTTACATATTTCTGCACGGATTTCAGCAGACACATTGCTGTAATATCTCTGACCAATGAAAGAACAATTTACAAACAAGTTTCCGTGAAGCCGAATAAAGTGAAATGCCACTCTAATAAACGTGTCTTGTATCCCAAGTGCAAGTATTTTTGAAGTGACTCTCTGGAATTGTATGATGGGCCCCACTAAAATAAGCGAGAACCCCTATCTTCACTTGAGAATCGGACCCGGATACTTTGCCACCACCAAACCCGGCAACTTTTTCGCAAATTGATAGTAACTCTACCTGAAAATCCATGGACCAGAAATTATGGAGTAGCCTTTTCAGTTGAGCATGTTGTCTCCTGCAATCAGCGTTTTCATCTTCCCTTCCCACCTCTCAGCCTGGCGAGACCTGCCTAGGCCTGCCTGGACCTCGCCTCGCTTTTTAGAGGGTCTGCCTATGCCTTCCTAGCCTCCAGTTCTAGCGCTCGCCTTCCTAGCCTGGAGTAGAGGCAAGGCGGGCTGAGGCTAGAGATATTAGTAATAGTAGTGGTACCGGGTAGAACTGATCTAAGGATCTAGAATTTAATAGTTTTAAGCATTATACAAAGTAGTTTTTAAGGGTTCCATCATCATAATATTTTAAATTTTAATAGCACTCATCACTCCCTCGGAAATATATAGCTTCATTTTCAATATCGCATATCCCGAACTTTTTATATTTATCACTCCCTCAAGAATAGCTTCATTTTCAGTAGTACAAAAAATTAAAATCGATATGCCTGCCTTTTTCCATCTGCCTATGCCTGCCTGCCTCTTCCTATGCCTTCCTAGCCTATCATATTACCCCCTCTGCCTATTCCTCTACTTTTTGATCTGCCTTCCTAGCCATTAGCCAGGCAGAGGCAAGGAAGGGAAGATGAAAACGCTGCCTGCAATGAGCACGAGCTCTACAGTGCATAATCCAAGGGTATAATGGTCATCCTCTCGGGACAGCCCTTCAGTGCGGCGGCGGCGGCATAATTTGCTGTTGGTTAATTCGGATTCTATAATATACTGCAATTATAACTTGAAAATAGTGTTGCGTTTGTTGGCCCTCCCGCTACTAGGGCCACAAAACTGCACATGGACTCGTATCTTTGTAAGCGACTTGATTTACAATTGCAATTGCAACTGCACTTGCATTTATGAGTCTCTCGATAATACGTGATTGGAGCGATGTCTAATAATTTGATGGGGCTTTAGGGACGGTCCTATGTGGCGACCCATCCATAGCTAGCCAGTAACCAAGGATTGGAACCGTGGATGTATGTAATGTGAACAGATATATATGGCAAGACTTGGTCGATGCATGTCTGAAACAGAGGAAATAGTATATGATTTCACAGTCGAAAGAACATTATTTCTTGGTTCTTCGCGCCTGGCGGTACGAAACTGTCCAGGTTCAATGAAGTATATAAGTTGTGCCCGATTCCCGTCTCTTGTCGATTATGAATTCTGTCATGTTGTGATGAGGAGCAGCCGCGAGAAGTTCAGAAACAACAATGGTATATCCAAGCCATTCAGTATGTGGGTTTTTCCATGCTTCCTCAAGAGCGTCTTTCTGTTTTTCGCTGTACTGGTCATAACGGTCATTGATTAGATCGCTGGTTGCGCCGAGCCATGTGGTAGGTGTTTCGTAAAGGGGGTAAAGCTCGCGCCATAAGCAGTTTCAAATCTCTGCGCTCCAAAATATCGAAGTTAGCATGATTTCTTCTGAGGTTTTGTCGAGGGGTAGCAATTTAGGCTGCAAAAGGCATAATCGAAGTAATTCGGGCTTCGGATTTGTTGGAAACGCGCTGGAGTAACGAGGTTACTGCTTGAAATGGACTTGTAAACTTACGGTTCGTGACCGTCATACGCTTCAAATTTGGAAGCTGCCTGAGAGCCAGACGCAAGATCCTGACATCACGCCCACTCTCGATAAGCTCCTGTTGTTCCTGGTACAGCTCGATAAGGAGTTCCAAGCTATCCTCTAGACTGATGCGCTGAATATCGTCGCCGAAATGCTCTTTCTCACGACTGGATAAGCCTTGATGTACAAACATCGGACCTTCTCCAAAGTCAGCGGTCCCCATCGAGCTGTTGTTCGTAGTATTCGGAATAGTCGTATCTTATCAAATCCAAGTTGCGGATCACCTTGCTCCTGTCTCCTTCAGTCAGCTCGTCGAAATCTTTATCCTCCGTGTACTCGTCGAATCTGGAATCGTCCCAGATGATTTCGCGGACATCATTCTTGAATTCTGGGGGTCTGATAATATGAAAAGATGCCTCGAGGTCTTGGTTGGCGGAGATGAATATGCGCGTGATTTGCAACTTGGAATGAGAGTAGAATTTGCGGGAGACATGGCGAAGCTTCTTGATATCTCTCTTGGGTAGGTAGCTGGCGATGGCTCCGATGAGCTCCCCTGAAAGGGTTTCCATGGTCTGGAGATGGCTGGAAGACTCTTGGTTTTCGATCGGTGTATCTGGTTGTATGCGCGCCGTTGAGGCAATCCGGAGTGTTGTACTGGAAAGACGACGCTTGTTGCGAAGCGGTTCGGTGGTAAACAAAGGCCGACCAATGCCGGCGCGGGCATCCAGCTCCACCAAACTTCTCACAACCACCCCCATATGCGCAGATGGGGAAAATAAACTCTAGAACTAGTTGAAACAATGAAAAGTCATTTTTAGGATTATTCATATGCTCTTCAGTCGCCAATAGTAAAGTTAATGTCCATATATTACGCTAGATGGAAATAAACCAACACTTCCCAGCACAATGGCATCAAGCTTTCCTAGACTCAAGTGATCTTCAACAACCGTAAGATATCATGATTTATTATGTTACTTTTGCAACAACGAAGTGCATCAGATCCAGCTAGCCAAAAAGGGTTGAAGTGATTCCGCACAAGCCAAAAGCAATAGACGCCCATGTCACGGAACAAAAACACACAGAGACAAAGACCAGCCTCCCCAAAAAATCCCACGCAAGGCTGAACATCCAGACAGAAACCTGGGCCCACAGTCGGGTAAACTTCAACCATTAAACTCCGACATCGGGTGGTTGGTATAATGTAAAATAAATCAAGCACTTTCAACAAAATCACATCGCACAGGTTCTATAGCTTAGTGGTTAAAGCGTCAGTATCATATGTCTTTGAGCGATGTGTTGTTTAGTCTTGGATAACCGTTGGTTTTTCTTGTACTTCTAGCTTGTTTCTTGGGATTACTACTGAAGACGAGGATTCGAATTCCTCTAGAACCAATTTATTTTTTAGCAAAAATTTACCCTGGAGGGTTTGGTGGCGCTCTATTTTTTGAATTCATGGATTTTTTAAATCTGATGTATGCGCAGTCCTAATTTGAAGGAAGTGCGCAGCTATCTTGAAGTTTTTTTTTTTTGGATAGGGTGAATTCGGTTAATTTTGGTGGGTCCCTTTGACGCCCCCACGCCCAACAAACTGGCAAGCTTTGTCTTATTGCACCTATGGGCAATGTATTTTGGTGCTTCAGGAGAGTAAATTTAAAAGCAACAATTCCTGTTGGACCCACGATCAAATTTAGCGGGTTGAGGTAGACATCGTGATGCTGTATTGTTCAGGGCAAAGAAAAGAGGTAGATATTGACCTTTCACTTTCAGAAGTGATGTGAATCAAAACTTCAATGGGGACCTTTACAGCATTAAGCATCCATAGACCATTGATAGAAAATATAGGCCCACAAGACAATATCTCTGGGGACCTGGCATTAAGGAAAATCAAGGACAAGGGGCAAGTTACCGCTAAATAAAATTCACCATGCTAGATCTTTAATTGGAGAGAGAATGAGACTCCATGCTCTCCATGAAGTTGACGTAGTGCTATCTGCAATTCTTATCAGGAGGGTAGCCTCATAGGATATACTCCTTGCGAGTCTCTTTTCTCTTTCTCCTTTTCTTCCTGTCTGCAGGCGGTTGCCAGCAATAAAGGAGACTCCGTTCATATTCCTTGGCTGATTGCGACACGCTCCAGATTATTTTCTGACATAAAATGCTGCAGCTTGAACTTTAACAAAGCATTCCTATTTTTGGTCTTCCGGCTTAGAAATTAGAATGTCTGCCTCAATCTAGTAAGTCTTGTTTAATACCCAAAGTCTTGTTTAATACCCAGGTGGCTATTCTGTCACAGACCAATTCATGATGTGTCCAGGTCCAACTCTGGGTAAATGTGGTTGCGCTCGCAATGCTAGTGCCCTTTTGTCGGTAAATAAACAAGCCGCTGACTCCTCACGCGTCGGTCAACTTTCCACTTCAACCGATTCTCCCCAACATTTCCTTCCGCGATCTACACATGACGAAATCCTCTTTGCAGGTTTGATACTGCCAGCCTGCTACAGATACGAAACATATTTCGCACTCGCACTGTGCACGACAACAAGATGGAGCGCATCATCACCATGATGGAACCTGCGAGAACCGAATTACCGCCCAACGAGCAAGAGTGGTTGCTCATCAACAAGACATCCGACAACGAAAAGGGTATCCATATCATTTCTGCGGAAATATTGTGCCAGATTGTGGATATTCTTTCAGTTTCTGATGAAGACAATGGCAGAACTGAACTGTGTTGCCGCAACGATTTGGCCTCGCTTTCCCGGACCTCCAAGTTCCTAAATAGACTTACGACGCCCTTCTTGTACCGAAATATCGCCCTCGAAACAACACCAACAAACCCGGAGACTGTCCCAATCTATAAGCTACTTCGCACCATCACATCGGCCCCGACTTTGGCCTCTTTCGTCAAACATTTCCATATCAATGAAAATGAGCAGCAGAAGATGGAACTGGACAGCATTTGGAAATTGCCACAAGGGATGGCGCACAGTGTTATCTCGAAAACGCGCTTGCCAGACAAAGAACTTTGGCATGTAGGTCTAGAAGAAGGAGACATGGAGGCCTTCGTTGCTCTTCTGCTATATCAGTTACCAAATATTGAAGACCTCGCTTTGGATTCTAGGCTGCTGCGCAATTCTAAATTTATCGGCGCCATGTTTCAACATTGCTTACGTTGTGAGCCTTCCAAATTTCTGCACCTCCATAGGTTCGAAGCCTTGACCGAAGATGGCTCCGATGCTGCCTACGATGCTGCCTCCTGGATTGCCGGAGTTATCCTGTAAGTTGTAGTGCTCAGGTTTCTCAAGTTCTCTTTTTCCACTTGAATACTTTTCGACTTTCAATTGCCTCAAAATATCGCAAAGCAGACTTGCTGACGTTTGCCCATGCAGTTTACCAGTTGTACCACGTTTATACTCGGATCCCTTACTGTCGTTATTCTACCTACCAAACTTGAAATCTCTCTCAATCGAGATTCCACCAGTTCTAGGCCAGCTGCAGTCTAGATCTGTATGGCCAGAAATGAACACGCCAATGAACATGCCACCGAACGCCGCGAACCTCGTCCATCTGTCACTTAAAAATGCCGAGTTGATTATGGAGGACCTGGAAAAGCTATTACAGGCTACTCCAAACCTGCAAGAGCTGTACTGCCAATACCGTAATATCTGCCGTTCCGTCGATCAACCGTATACACAAATATTGGAAGGCGATAAGCTCTCTAGGGCACTTCGACATGTCAATAAAACGCTTCGGGAACTCCAGATTACAGCTGTTTTTAGCACGATCAACACCGATATGGACTGCAATTTTATTGGCTCTCTCTCGTCGTTTCGCGATTTTGAGATGCTTCACTACCTGGATGTTCCTGGGCCGTTGTTGTTTGGGTGGGCTGAAGATACTACGCAGTCATTAGGTGCTAAGCTTCCGTTGGGTCTCCAAGAATTGATCTTGTCAGACGATACGATTGTATTCTCTGAATGGAAGGGAGGCCGAACAGCATTCGAGATAGTGCAAAAGTTCTTGGAAAGCGAAGACCTCGCCAGATTTCAGAGTCTTGAACATATAAGATTGAAATTCAATGTGACGAACCCTGTTATTCTATTGACGTTGTTGCCAATCGTGGCCCTTGAATGTACAGAATAAGCTCTGGCGGATGTTTGAGAATGTGGGAATCAAGTTGAACATTTGGCGTAGGCAAGCTGATAGCACTGTTCATCCTGCACCACGACTATTCAACTGGCATATCTACGCATGAGGTGGAGCATGAAACCGAGAACGAAGAGATATTGGTGATGGTATCACATCTACTGGATGCCTTGTGATCACTAGGCTACGTCGGATTAATGGGTACAATAATCGGGGGATTTTGATTTTGATTTGTTACGTCTATCGATATGATAGTTGCCTTGCGATGTTTACTCCTAGATACAAATCGAGAGGGAAACTTAATTGGTTCAAAAATGAAGCTATTCAAACCTTCACTTCTCCTTTTTTGTAAACTTTCCCCCCTGAGAAGGTATTTCTAAGTTTAATTTAAGCATAAAACCAATGATTTCTTGTGATAAAATTTTCGACTCTTCGATTTTGGATTTGGGGTTGATTTTAGGACTCATGTTTCAAGCATTCTGATCTATTTACATTCCATTCGCAAAAGAGTATATCTTTATTTTTTCCTAGTTTTAGTGTATGTAAGAAATGTATGTGATTTCGGCCTTCTGTAGTTGAAGACTTTTCATAAAAAGAAGAGTACGTCGTTTCGCGTGATAGCCCCCTTTTAGCGCCCCCTTAAAGAGCTTCCCTAAATGAGCGCCCATTAAAAGCTTATCTAAAAGAGCTTCTCTTAATAAGCGCCTATTAGAGCTCACTTAAAAGAGCATCCTTTAAATGAGCGCTTACTAAAATTTCACGTGATACCCCTCCTTCAGCACCCCCTTAAATAGCTTCCTTTAATAAGCGCCCACTAAAAGCTCATTTAATAACACCCTCTAAATGAGCGCTCACAGATAACTCACCTAATAGCTCCCCTTCAACCTAAAAGAGCTTCTCTTAAAGAGCGCTCACTCAAAACTCACGTGATATTCCCCCTTCAACACCCTAAAGGAGCTTCCCTTAATGAGCGCCCACAAGAACTCACGTAATTTGTAATCAGCGCCCACACCGTACTCTTGGGCTAGTTTACCAATAAGCTTTCATTAGAATATTAAGCCCTATTAAAAAGGCATGCTCATACCAGCTCCTTTTATACGAAAATAAACCCTATCTACTTCCTCCTTCCACCTCCTCGCCAACTTCTACCACTTCATTCCTTTACTTTACACAAAACAACAACAACAACGAACGATTTTACATCTGACCCCGCAAATCTATTCGGGCCTGTTGTATGTTTTGATCCTGATTTTACTCCTTGTTTTTGCAGTCCCTTGTTTCGTAGTGGCCGAATCGGGGGATATATTGGCGCACTGAATTGATTTATTTTACATGAGCAATTGTAGTTTTGACCTCTCAATAGCCTTGTATAATTCAATATCTCAAGCAATCTACCTATTTCTCTCTTGATGCATAATCCAATCAATGAAGATAAGCAGTCGAAAAGTACACTTGATATACTTTAAAATCACTTCAATGCGCTGAAGCCGCGACTGAAGTAATCTGCCTTCGTGATTGTTCTAAGATCAATGAAAGTGAAAAATCACCAGGCCTCTATTATACGTGCGCTAAAGACCTTTATTAGTAGCCCTCACTTATCCGTAAGCCCATCTTTGGGCACCAATGGTTTTCATCTTTCCAAGCGCCGCAACCAATTGTGAGCAATGCTTCCATGCTCACGGTATCAATTGTATAAGCAAGGAGAAAACTACTGACATGGTAAGCAGCCTTTTATTGGGGGTTTGTTTGTGTAAAGGTAATTCCATGTGATTCAGAGTATATGCCAGTATATATGACTCCCCTGGTATCATAACACTAGGTTGAACCAATCCGTACTCGTGGAACATCAACTTTTACTCCCGTCTCTGCTACAGCACATAACTATAAAAAATAACCCATTCCACATGTATCATAGCTAGCGCGGGACCTTTCGGTCTGCGACGATGTCAAGTTTTAGCGATATTCTTAGGGGGCAGGCGCTCAAGAGCATTGAATATACGAGAGCTCACAATCTACGCCGATGATGCAAGTATTAACATAAGTCTGCAAATTCAAAAAGTGTAGTCATACTCAAAATCACAGGAGAAAAACATTTATATCGTCAAAGCACATGGAAAAAGTACACCACAAGCGACAGCTCCTTCATTCGCCACCAGATAGCTCACAAAGATCGTCATGCTCCTCGCACCCTCACCACTGCACTACCACGATCTTAGAACATGAATTATTCGGCTTGGGCACCAATATCGCCATTCCGTTTCGGATATCACTCGGCAAGATTCACAAACGCACCGAAGCCATAAACACCTCTGCACTACCCACCATCCTCAAAGTTGGTAGCATACAAATGTAACGTTGGTATGGCCACTCGATCGAGAGCAGTTTCCAAGTTTATTGTTTGGATCCACTCGATTCGTAGCTAGTCACGTGTGGTCGGCGCAGCCGACCCATATCTCGTATCCTCTCCTTTCATCCTTTGCTCCTGAACACACACACATACACAGAATATATCGATTACCCAGAACCAACCACTACGTACGCGTACACCTGTGAGACCAACATTTATCTTCCTTCCACGACGTCTAGTGAGATGCTGGAAGCATCCATCCAACCGAATTCCCCTGCCTTGAAGCACTGGAAATCTGAAAAGTGCAGCCCAAAGCACAGACAAAGTACAATCGCGGGGTTGAGAGGCTAAAACCCATCGTGGCGCTCACCCGGGTTTTCGTCACCCCAGAAACGGAGTCGCTGAGCCACTACCCAGCTCTAGTTTTTTCTTCAGATCGGCACCCCTCATTCTAGCAAGCAGACTAGATGAGATCGACATGAAAATGATTTAGACATGCACCGATCTAGGGTTAGGAGATATACGACTGGGGTAATGGAGATACGCGAGCTAAGTACGGGATGGGCCCCTTTCTTTTCGCTAATGGAAAATAAGGGGTTAGGGTTCAAATTTAGGGTTTTTATTAAAGTAGGTGTGGCGAAAGGCGTGTGTGGCAGCTAGCTACTCAAAACTTGATTTTGGTTCATTTGAAATGTAAGTTTATTAGTGAAGGAGCCATTCTCAATGCAAAAACAGAAGGCCTCCAATCAAGTGGTCACATCTCAAGATCTCCCACGAACGATCAACACGATCAAAACGCAGGGCTTATATCAGGGTCCACGCCAAGGAAAGGCTTAACCGCTATTATCCTCCTCCAGGTAGAAACGGAAACGGAAACGGAAAGATTGGAGTTCCAGGATTACGTTTCTCCGATTTGAATACATGGTACGACACTGTCCTGACTGCGGCCGAATACCCAAAGATGTACAAATGGGCATATACACGAGCACCTCTAACCGTCTGTTGCTTATGCTGTCGTGTAACCGGAGGCGGGCAAGGCAATCGGATAATTTATGAGTTGTCCCATTCCATATTGGCGTTTGATCACATCTCCCACGATCTAAACTCCTTCACGTTTTGTATGCAGATGGGGTCGCACGTGGGAGCACCTGATAGATCACGCATGACCTCACTCCCCTCTTTCCATCTCCCCTCTTTACATCTCCTCTCTCATCCGCCAGATTCAAATGGGGGGAAATGCGGTATGCATGATGATGCGAATGAAGCCTGAGATTTTGAGTTCGTGATGATTGGAATTAGCACGGTCAACTCGGTACGTGCGTAGAAAATCAAAATGCGGGGAAATAACATCTCGTCTCACCTTCCTTGATTTCACAAATAACCCTAGGTAAATTCTTCATAACCCTACTGTATCTCCTAAATCCAAAGCACTAGCAGCTCCACACTTCTTCACTTCTAGCTTCACTTCAAAATGTTAGGTTAACAATTGAGCTACTGTAACCTAACGATCTGGGGATTTCCAGGGTCTTCCCCTCTTTTACTATAAACAACATTATTAAACCCCGCCTTATATACAAATCCAAATCCACCAAATCCAACAAACAGCAACCCCCAATTGCAACCACACCCACACAACCACACACCACACCCTCACACTCACCATAGCTCCCATCCCCACCTTTAATCCTCTCCTCCTTTATCTTTCCCACAACTCGATAAACGAACGACGCCACAAAATTTCATAGCATGCATACAAAAAACGCACGCACACGACTCTCCAACTCTATTTCCCCACACTACACTTTAGCATGGGCACAGACTTTGAAAATTCAATTTGCTACTATTAGAACAACACCAAATAAACCCTAAATTTCATAAGCTACACCAACCACATCGTCCATACTTGTTACTGTAACTTGATGAAATACCACCACAATTCCCCCATCATCGTCGCCGAAAAAATAGACCTCAACACATTAAGAGCTACCTACCAGTCTTCACATGTCAAAACCGCATACCCCGCATAATCCTACATCACAGCTGTCGTGCCACCGTCACCATTAACCAATTTCTCTAGCAAAACTCCATTCCCTCCTCTCCATTGAATTTTTCTTAGCCGCCGCTGCCACCATTTCATTAAGTTTGGCTAACAAACGCCTGCATATGTACATGAATTCTAGCGCCTCGCACAGAGTCAGTCCACAAACCACACCATTCTTTGCATTCTTAAATTCCCAAGTTGGATCCAAGATAATGCACGCCAATGAGCGCTCCTATCCCTCCTCTCCCCTCTTCTGCATCTAGACCCCGTCTTACACATCCCGTTCACCAATCACACTCGTCCAAGCATGCACTTCATCCATTCCCAAAAGAGCACTGATCGTCACCTTCCCTCCACATATCGTCGTCCTCCTTAGCGTTGTGTCAGGGATATACATTGCTGCATGTTTGGCTGCATGAAGAGGAGAAAACGGCAATGACTGGCATGTTAGAAACCCAGACTAGAATGCCAGTCATCGCAATCTGGTAATGACTGGCATTGTGGTGCTGGATTGAGATGGCGGGTGGCTAGATTGGGGTGGCTGGTTGGTTAGGTAATCGGAAGAGAGGGGAGGGGAAATAGGATAGTATGTGAGGGGAAAATATGGTGTGAGTTTGGTGGCGGATAACAACGGCTCCATTTCACCTTACCTCAACCCTCAACAAAAGAATACTCACTTCCATCCCTCAGCACACACACCCTTACCTACACCCTATCCTTCTCCTACCTACACCCTTCTCCTATCAATACCCTACCTCGACTGATACCATGCAAGTAACTCCAAGAGGCAAAAATTCGATGGTGTTGCGTTGCTTATGTATCGGAGAAAAAAAGCTTCTTGGGTTGCATTGCCGGATTAGAGGTCTTACTTGGTGCATGTTATTTCGGTTTTGCCTTTGGCCCGTAAGCCCTGCAACTGAAGTGAAGCTTTCGTTGATACATGTACATGCACCTGGAATTTGTATCATCGTTTTCAGGACGCTTATATAGGTAGTAGTTTACCTTGGCCTTTGATACGCCAGGACTCTGTACACAGTACAATATAACTAAGTATTCAAGACTTACATACCATCAAGAGAACCTTCAACTGTCACAAGCGCCCCTTTTCTATCACTGCGAAAGATCGCTTGTAAACACTTCCCCAGTCAACCCCTCTACACTTCATCCCCCGTCCTTCCTCAGAAACCTCTCTAGATCTAGCATCTCTTTCACACACGTACCACACGTATAGCCTTGATCTCAATATACGGATAGAGTGGCGTGTTCACCATTCTCCTCATCATAATATCTCATAATCTCATACTCCATCGACATCAACCCATTATCCCTAAAATCCCCACATATCCAGATTTCAGAGCACGCAGCCAAATATACCGCACCAACCAAAAATACCGCACATCTTGAATTTATATATGATAGTCCGCTTTTCCCGCAGGACGCAAAACACCTGCACGTCAAGACCCTCCGACCAAAAACCTGCCCCGCAAAAACTGGGCGACGGAGAATGGAATCGAAAGTTATTGCAGTGAAAAAGTCCCGGACGGAGTTAACCGACCTACTGCATATCTCCACAAAAGTACTCTCCGCATATCCTCGACTCTGTAGCCAATTCTGATTTCTGGGAGTGAAATGAAAATTACTTACCTTTCCTTTACGTCAAATACTAAACGTCGATCAACCTTCACACAGAAGGTTTCCCAGGAAATTTTTTCAGCCACAGTGGCGTCTCAGCTGCATATCGCCCCCCTGGCGGTGTGGCGTGCCTTTCTCTTATTTCCAGCAAGCAAGCTTTATCCGAAAGTTTAAAAAAAAGGCTAGATGAAACTATGATGAGTTGGCGGAAACACACCGCCGGATACTCAACCATACTATACAGTAGTAAGGAAAGATAAGGCAATAGGAGTATGAGATATGAAAAAGGGGAGATATGTCCGTGCAGAAGGAGAGTTTTGCAAAAGAGAAGATCTGAAGCCAAGGGTTCATCGATGGATTTTTCCTAGGTGGGTAGACGAAAAGTTTCGTCTCTTGGGATGTGTGCCCAGGAATCGCCGGCAACCGAAAACAACTCCGGAGCCTGCCGTTGATATGCGTAGGTAGCGGATACACCTAATAATCAAGTTGAGTTTGAAAAACGTGGTGGACGAAGTGGTTGAGCAGTAGATTACATGCAACTACATTAGCTTGCACTGTCACCGGTCCAGGTTTAAGTAGATAGAGTTGCGTTTCGCTTAGCCACAATGTATAGTCCTGTCCGAGACTCATTGGTAAGTGACCGTTTTCGCTTTCCCGACCTTGGTCGAAATGGGAGGCTCTTCGTACCATAATTGGGAAAACGGTTTTGTGTTGTGGATAGCACTGACCGATTCCCCGAGTATCGGTGCTATGAGAAGCCTCGTGACAAAGCTGGCCTTGATGCCGTCAGCACTGTTTTTGGTACTTGAAAGAAGTGCTGAGTGTGAAATCGTGACCCCGAGGGAGAGCAACCGGTATTGTGACTTGCGTGACATCCTATCGCAATTCTGGGGTAAAGTGGGTGGCTTTTTGGTTTTGACGCTACGTGATGCACCTTAATCAGCACGGCACCGCTTGGAGGGGTGGGTCGACGAAGATAATGTTTTTTTTTCGGTCTGGCTTTCCCCCTCATTTTGTCCCCCTCATTTTGTACCCCTCTCGATCATTAACTACCAGACCACGCGTTTGCGGAGTAGATGCTCCACTGCCCTTCCCTCTCCTACAACCTTACGCGAGAGGTTTTAAGAAAAGCTGGCGCCGGAGGGACAAGAGAAAACAAGAGAGTGAACAGGACAATGTATGCTTGATATCTTGAGAATCGTGTAACAAGCAGGAGGGGTAGGGCTGGAAAGATGAGCGGTAACACGCATGTACTCGGTACTCTGTACCTGAAAATCGCAACCGTCTTTGTGGATAGGGGTGTGCAACCAAAGCATTCCACCATTTGTTTCATACATGTAAGCTAGCCTTCGTAAATGAATTTATTTTGGGTGAAAATCCAACAGTTTCGAATCTTTTTTTTTCGTGATCGCGGCTGGGCGAGCTGGGGTCGTGAGGATGCAATGACTGGCATTAAAAACCAATAGCCCAGCATGGTTCGCGCCGACCATTGGTCAATCCGAGAGAGCATTCCTTGGTTTTTGGGTGTAGCGAAACGCCTAGGATCAAGGACATCCCCAGTCGTAAGCTGCCACCGAAGCCGGGCCCAAGCTCTTAACAGCACGGAGCACCTGGCGGTACGAGTAGTTGGCAAGCCACCACCACAACTCCAAGGTCTCGACATAAGATGGCGTCGAAGCTTGATATCGCACTTATGCAAGCCGATACGACGTCGGGGATTGGTCGACGATAGGGTGAAGAAGAAGAGAGGAAGCCGTCTCGAATCATGATGACCATCAACCATCTCACCGCCATCTCGAGTACTGTGTCGAGTCGAGAGGTCTCTCTCAAGTCTTTCGTCCTACGAAGGACGAAACGGTGTATATGAACGACCCGAGCCGGCATCATCACACTACTTGTATCTCTCATAGATAACAAGAAGCAGTACAAAAATGATTGTTTGGCGGTGAAGCTCGTCTGATAGTGGTGTGTAAAGGAAACATTGCGCGGCAGAACTAGTTTGAGCTGCCGCAAAGCTCGTTTGAAAGATTGGAGATGAAGAAACGACGCGGCCAGGAGTTTGAGGCTGAGGGGTACTGTAAAATCCAGAATGGGGGTAGTGTTGTCGTTGATTCGCTCCCCCACTGCGAATAGTAGCATCGCGACTCGCCGTGCTTCTTGGGAGTTGGGGGAGCATAACGGCGCAGTGTCCTCGTATTGGACAGAGTTCCTCTGCGAGATGATTAACAATAGTCCCTGGTCAACATGTACGATGAAGTCATCGAAATCTCCCAAAAGAAAATACCCCCCCGGCTGGAACGAGGAAAACATCGAAACAGTACGATATCCTCTGGAGTCTGGAATCACGAATCGAACCATTTTGGCGGAGGTATTATTCGCTGTGTGGCCCGTCGGGTGGATCAGGCACATCGCCGATCATCAAGATTTATTCCCCATGGGAATGTCACGGAAAGTATGCAATTTTGGCCAAGTTTTGCATGCCATTGCTAAAGTGGGGGTGAAGGATTTTGTGGGCTTGGCGGGCCCAGCCTGCCATGGGTAGAAAAGCTGAACTCGTCTCCTTCCCCAGACCGCGAGATTGGAATGGATGGAGAGTGCAGATGTTCCATTGTTGTCGAGAATCTTCTCTCTTGCTTCTCCAACAGCTGACGATATGGCGCAGTTGTGGAAGAGAGTGGAAGAGACCACCGGACCGGTGGACTAGTCTAGCAATGAAAGAGGAAAGAGGTAGACCGAGAGGGGACAACGAAGGGCCCGGTCAATTGTCAATACCTCCATCAAAAGCCTCAATTACATCCGTATCTGTACAACAAAAGTAAGCGAGGAGTAGTAGGACTCACATATTGCTTATCAGAGAACCCATTTTCTCCAAGATGCCGCAATAGCCTCTCTTCTTCCGGCGTGGGACCAAATCCTCGAGCCTGAGTGGGAGGTCAATATGAATGCATGAATCCAACCTGTACAGTACAGATGTCCATTGGTCAAGGCCAGATCAACTTTAGAAGCATGATGCTGTGCTTGGTGGTACTGTATATGCAAAAGCTGGCCGCTCGCCCTTACTGATGCTGATGAGGCCAACAGCAGCCCGTCAATCACGCTGAGGCTATGGATGCGGGAGGGTGGTTCGCGGGAAAGAGAGTATCACCCTTCGAGTTGCTGTCGAATGGGAGGCGGCTTCTGGGAGAAAACCGTCGGCCAAACAGCCAAGTAGTTACTCACTATCCAGAACATCTCAATTACTATGCCTTGCAACTAAAGTTGTACTCGCATATTCCTGATAATTGGAGATTGAGGTAGCGTGGAGCTAATAATGCCCGGTCTGTGTGACTTCGCGTAGCATATTTCCTTACTACTCGCCATGGTCATACAAAGAGTGTTTTGAGGGCATTGAATTCGAATAATGACAAGCGTAGCTGTTTGAGGTATGAGCACCAAGTAAGCTATGTCAGAGCCTGAAGAATTCGAAGAAACAATCGACCACAAGTCGTGACCATACATTGCAAATAAGAGTGCTGAGAAGAAGAGAGCAAGCCGAAGTCGGAGGTGAGAGCCCGAGGAAACGGTCCCAGAGTACTGTATGCCCGGATTTGCCATTGATGCTTTATCAATGGGTAGTACAGTAAGAAACGTCGGTCTAAAGGCAGAGACATGGCCGTTATCGCAATGCCATTATCAAAACTAATGATTGCGAGAATCGGGACGAACGACCAGGCGGTACTCATTGTCCCACGGCACTTGGATGGTTGATATGCTCTCAACGATTGGCGATCAGTCCCAACGGCGTCAAAGTTGTCTTCCCACACCCGAGGGCCATCTAGATGCTTGCCGTACAGCAGCATGCAGAACACAACGGTGCTCAATTGTGGCCAATACTCCACGCTTCTAATTATTCCTCGCCCTTGGAATGGCTGTACCCCGTACTTTGGCAGCAAGTGCTTGCAACGATACGCAAAGCATCGAGGCGGCAAAGACATCCACGGACTTTGATAATGGATGTTCTGGGCGGAAGGGCGGATAGTTTATTCGATGCAGTGACGCTCGCTTCTGCCTCTGCCATGCACGCAATTTGTTGCTGCAAATGAGGAGCTGCGGGCCCAACGAATAGGGGGGTTCTCGCGTAGATGATTCGCGGCTTGCCTACGACCTTGGACGGTGCTGCGAAGGGCGAAGGGTGAAGAGCCCGTTTGAGCTTTAAACCGCATTATCCCCCAGCAGAATTGCTCCTCGTAATATGTCGTGATACCCCACGGCTACAGCAATATGAAGAATGAAGTAAGTTGCAGCGCTTCTCCATACATCGATGGCTGTCAAGTCACCTAGAAGTTCGGCTTCCAGTTCTTTCGCGAGGAGCGCACCAAAACATTTTGGTGTTGCCGACTCTTCCATGCAAGTCTGGCTTTCCTTTGATACCGGGCCCTTGTCTCTGCTGCGAGCAAGGACAGGGAATGTACCATGCAGAGCAGGGCTTAATGTGGCGGGGCTCGGCGCACAGAGTCAAGATGGCCGGGGTCACCGCCCGCCAATGTTTTTGAATTGGCCAAATTTTTCTGCCGTGTCTGCTCATCCGCGATGCCACAGACATCTGGTGGGGGAGGAAATGAGAATGGAAATAGTGGCAGGCAATTTGGTGGCGGAGGATCCAAATGTTGCCGAAACTTCCCATGCTACAACTCTGTCATCAGATTGACGGACCTCGACCAAGATGATTGCCAGAAGAGTTGAAAGAGCTATCGCTTTCTGGGTGGGAAACGCAAGTAGCCGTGGGCCAACCATCGCCTAACCGAGGAGAAAGAAGCTGGCGGGAAAGCGTGAAATGCTCAGAATATCGATAGGCTTGTAGTGCGTACCACGAGCACTATCGCTGTATAATTAGGTAAATAGCTGGCGGTCCGAGTATGCAAGACTCGGTAGTAACTGAAGCCGGCGAAGACGGACTGGATTTGGATGCTCTCTTCGTTGCCTCTTATTGCGACAACGGCAGTGGTAGCGCGATGTTTGTTGGGACCGAGCCTTCCTTGCCTTCCTCCCCTTCCTTGTCTGCCCAGTGATATGCGCCGCGCTCCGTACGTGAGTTACGGGAGGGAGGGAAGAGGAAAACAATGCTTGAGGCCGGGGGACGCCGTCCACGAAGAACTCTAAAGCACTCTCCAAGAAGAAGGGGGGTAGCGCTAAAAATGGGTGGTTGACGCTTGTCGTGGCGATCGGGGAAAGGAGAATGGGTGAGGGCGAAGAAGTGCCAGCGTGAAAAGCTTGACGGCGTTGAGGTTTGGGCCTGGAGCTCCGAGTTGATATTACGTCTCCAAATTTGCCGGGTTGATGGTGGTGGTGGTGATATCTTTTTGTTGGTGTTGAGACTTTTCTCTGTCGGTGCTTCGAGATGCGATGCAGAAGGAAGCCCAGACCAACGAGTGACCTGCAACAGGATTTCTGGTGCTTGTGGCAATCTGCGACACACGCCTCCGAGTTTCTCGCCTACGCACCTCGACCGTTTCTGTGCACGGTGAGCCACGGCGAGGGGCAACAGAGGGGAAAGGCGTGCAATCTTGGTGCAATCTTTGCTTCGAGTGGCAGCACCGCATCGTGATGGCTGTGCGGGAGAAAGTCCAGAAAGTCAAGAAAGTCAAGAAAGTCGTACCACTTGGAAGAATGCTCCAATGCTCCAATGCTCCAATGCTCACCCCTCCGGTGCCTCCATTCTCTATTCTTCCTCCGTACGGCGCTGCTGCTACTTTTGGTGATGCACCCACTTCGCTGCCCCAAACATTTTATCCCAGCGGGCAATCCAAACCAGGCTCCCTAGTCTGATCCAATCTGGGCATTCTGGGGCCCCCGTAAAATCAGAACTCATCCCCCCTATCCCTGCCTCGTTAGCTTTCTTTAGTTCCCTTGGTTCTAATCCACCAGCCGATCTCGTCAAGGCTGCTTGGTGCTTGGTGCCCGTCCTGCCGTCGTCCCAGACCAGAGAGATACCGTACTTACTCTGGCGCTCCCCGATATCGATGCCTTTATTTCCTCTGCTCCTCTGCTCTCCCATACCCACACTTCCTAGGCCAGAGCCAGCCTTTTTGATACTGCACCCGAACAGATATCAAACTTCAATTCGAATAGCCGTGGCCGTCGTCGGTGCTTGCGGCGGAAAGTGGTGCATTCACCTGGCTTTATTGCTCGACGTCACCGCATAAAGAACATTGGATTACTACGCTTCGGCTGCTTGCTGCTCCTCGCCTAGAGTCGAGCGCCTCACCCTCACCCCTCCTCCTTCCTCCTCCAACCTTCAGCCTCCCGTCGATACCGACACCACAAAGAAGGATCAGGTAGAGAAGTCGCCATTGACTTTGTCCTGACACCTCCACCTCCACGCTTTCACCCTAATAACACCCTCATCCTTCCCCAACGTCTTCCCTTTCGAAGCACTAGAAGCGCGCCTTCGCTTTGTTGCTCATCGCGCCTTCCATTCAGTGCGGGAAGAAGGAAAGAAAGGAAGAACCAAACACGCAGCTGGAATACGCCGTGCTTGGGACTTTCCTCGCCAGGGCTTTCCACTAACGACGCCCGAGTCTATCAAGTTTGAAGGCATTCACCAGCAAACTGTAGGTCCGGCTCAATCACCATCACCATCACACCATCGCGACATCGCACCCAATGTAGCCCTCCTACTGGTGGACTACATTGACTACATTTGCGCATACCTAAATTGATTCTCTTCTTTTCCGTCTCTCTTTTCAATTCGCCAGTTCCAAGAACTCTAGGCTAACCTGCGATTCACCACCAGTGCATTAATAACTCTGCTCGCTCGTCTGGCCTTTCCGAGCTTCCATGCACAGCAATCGCTAGATAAACCTCTCGAATGTGTGCTGCCTCCCAGCATCCATCCCTCTTACCATCTACCCAACCCAGGATCTCGCACTCACAGTAGGATGCCTTACACGCCTCCAACCCAGAGATCCCCAGCTTCCTCCGCTCCTCACTCTCCCACCCTCAGTCGCCGCCCTTCTTATCAACCCCACCAACCTCAACAGCAACCACACAGCCTGTCCTCTTCCCCCAGACCAGAACTTCCTCGATCAACCTCGTACCTTACCCGCCACAGGCGGACGACGTCAGTCAAGAGCAACGCCTGCGAATCAATCCAAGAACCAACACCACCAGGCACCGCGGACAAAGAGAAGGATAGAATCCAGAGTCTACTAGGGTCCACGAGTCTAAGACAGTCCCCTCCGCCCGTCGGAGACGAGTCCCAGATACCAGTGGGAGCCGTCATCTCACCACCAGATTCGGCCCTGAACTCCAGTGACGATGAAGACGCAAAGTGCTCGCGGGGTAGGGAACTGGAAAACTTGGCTGAACTTCAAGAAGCGATCCGGATAATTGAACAGCATCGCGAGAGCTCTCCAACTCGGGCGGCAGAGGAAGTTTGCAAAGCCAATCAGCACCTTACTCTAATCATGCCCCCAGACAACCAGGACAAGCCTGCCTGCGCCCATCTTGAGGATACAACCAATATGGTCCTCAGAAAAATTTCCCATAATAGATCAAACACGGATACATCAATCTTCATTGATACGCGAAGCAGCTTCTCCCCCGAAACACCCTTGACAGGGTCTGATGAAGAATACTTGAGCGACGAAGACGGCCCCGAACGCTCCCGTCGAAAGCCGCCCATGTTGAGAAAGAAGTCGGGAGAGCTGGTTCGGCCAGCTCTGAGACCTTCGTCGGCACGCCGGCGCCCTTCTAGTATGCCTGGCACTCCCACCTTTTCCAAAGCGGTTCACTTCGACTCTCATCTCGAGCACGTCAGGCATTTCCTTCAGGTCGATCGCCCCTTGGCCGTCAGTGCAGGATCGTCGCCCGTGGAATTGTATGATAGCGACGTGGAGTTTCCTTTCGATTCGGAACCAAATGGTCGTAGCCCACCATATGAGTGGGAGATAATAGTTTCAAACTTCCCGGCCGAGACACCTCAACGCTTAAAACTCCCGGTCAGAGTTGAAAGAGTTTTTCTATCGGCAGACAACAAGAATCTGATCGGCAGTGTTGCCGTGGCTAACCTAGCATTCAACAAATTTGTCGTCGCACGATTTACGTTGGACTACTGGAAGACGACCTCGGAGGTTGTCGCGGAATACAACCAGGACTTGCGGCAGCCAAAGCATGCCGACGGGTATGACCGATTCAACTTCAACATCAAATTGGCTGACCAGGCCAACCTTGAGGCCAAGACGATGTTTTTCTGTGTCAAATACACTGTCAATGGTCAAGAGTACTGGGACAACAACAACTCGACTAATTTCCAGATCGATTTCCGAAAGAAGGCGAAACCACAAAATGGCAAGAAGGGCAAGCAGGGTGCCGCTTCTAGACCCGCCAACGCACTTCCAAGAAGTCACAAAAAGTCTCCACCAGCCAAGAAAAGCAGCAAGCTCGCGGTCGCTTTTGATGATTTTGGAGAGGGTTTCGATTCCAAGTACAAATTTGACCTGAAGAAACGGCCGGTGGACGACCTTTTAGGCGAAAGTGGCACCTCCCTTCGACTGAAGGGCGTCAAATCTGCTGTCAATCTTGGCTCAGATAATCTCACCCGACGGGCCCCTCAACCAAATGGCCAGGCCTTTGGCAACCGATATGACTTTGGTGCCTCTCTTTCCGCAGCCATTCAGGCCGCCAACAATGTTCTAGGTGATCGTAGTGGTATTACAATGAAAGCCCCAGCGAAAAATCAGCCTCGCAAGTTCGTCCCTGATGCCGAAGAAACCAGCTCGCCCTTGACGATGAAAAGCAATCAAAGCATGAACAAAAGCACTACGTCCAACCAAGCAACAGCTGCTTCTCACTCAACCAATGGTACGGACTCACCCCGACCATCTGGCGTTGAGAAGCCTGTCCTCGCATCTCAATCATACAATGAGTTGCTGGACAAGTATTGCTTTGTACGTACCAACAAACAGCACTGGGGAACCGCCGCTGCCACTACTTGATCTACTCCGAACAACAGCTAATAGGTACTACAGTTTGGATCCGTAAAGAGTTCACCGCAATTGAAAGATGGCACTTTATCCTCTGGTCAGTACGATGGTTCTAATGAAGGAGGATACATCCTTGATTCTATCGACTCGACCGCAAGTAGTTCCCCTTTGATGATGGAGAAGAGGCCATCGCCTCCACGAACACAGAACTCCAGCAAGCAGATAACGCGTTCTGCTTCGCCAGCCCCAATGACGGGTATTGTTACGAGTACGTCTCCGATGTACCCTCTTAGCATGCGTTCTGGTTTACCGCTTCACGAGACTTATACAGCAACAGCAATCCGAGGTTAAAATCAACCTGCCTTGGGCCCCCAATTGCCACAAAATGACCCTACGAAAGGCATTCTCCCCACTAAAAAACAACACTGGCGCCGGATTTCTTAGCGGTCGTCTTGGTGGCAAAATTTTTGGTTACCTCTTCGTTGAGAGTGATCATCGAAAAATCCGAAATACGTACGAGAATACGAATCCGAAATGAACGTTATGATGAATCGATGAATCGACGGGGTTTTGAGCCATTGTTTATACGAAAGGAACTTCTCTCATCCGGACCTCTTGGTGATCAGCATTTCTGCGGGATGGGTACGGCGACGAATTATCCTGCTTTCCGGTCGGGTTTCACTGTACATTTGAGCGCATTCTCTCGTTTCTTGCATGTTCTTTTTTTTTCAGGCTTAGAGCAATCGGCTCGCCAATTGTTCGTTTCGCTTTTAATAACTTAGACTGGGTTGTTAATCATTTTTTGCGAGGATCGCTTGTGGGTACAAGCGATAGGGTAGGCTTTTCTAGCCTCGATCAAGACTGTTTTTTTTTTGGATGGTTTGGGAAAAAAACAAAAAGTTGTGCCACCGTGGTGGTTGAAGCAGAGGAATTTCCCTAGGGCTTTTACGTACATATGGATGGATGGATGGATGGGGAAAGGGAATTGCAATGGGAAGTCCTCTAGAATTTTCACCGCCGGGGCGAGCAGGTACGCTGAGGGGATATGATGATGGGATTGAGTGGATTGAACTCTTGGGTTCTACGAGGGCCCTTGTTCGTTCGTGGACCAACCAACCTATGATATAATGAATCATTGAGAGAATAAAAAGATCTTTGATGATTGACTTTGGGGTTATTTCTCTTGTTCTTTGTTTTTGTTTTTGTGAAGTGATGTTGGAAGTCGTTGGGTTTAGGCTTGTGGTCACGTCAAGTGGCTTGTACGATCAGATCAGATCAGATCGGGGAATGCATATCATATCATATCATATCATACCGTTTGCGAGATTCTCCACCCAGTAGAGTTATAGGTAGGAGCGGTGAAAGTAGTGTTAAGAAGAATTGCCCCTCCCCCGCATTTTTTAGCGTTGGTGGTGGTGGGTCGTCGAGTCAGTGGATTAGATTTGGATTTGAGTGGTACTGAGGCTTGCAGATTGATGGATAGATTGGTGTAGATCTTTTATGGAAGGGGGGGTGGGGTTATATGGATGGGTTGTGTAGTATTTTTGGTGGTGGGTGGTTGTGGAGGAATGTTCTTTTTTGGTGATAGCAATGTACTAATGGGATGTTATGGGGGGGAAGGGAAGGGGGAGATAGGAGTAAACATAAAGAAGAGAGCTATATATTTTATCGAAAACTGTTGTGTTTTAGTGGGTAGAGGGATGGTAGAGGATGGGTGGGTAAGGGTATAGTGGAAGGGAAGTGAAGAGATAAGGGAGGGTAAAAGGAAGTGAAGATTAGGTAGGCGAGGGTGTAAAAGGGAATAAGGGGAGTAAAAGAGGTAAAGAAGAGGATTAGGAGGGTGTTTTTATTAATAAGGGAAGGAGAGTATATAGTTTAGGTATAGGAGGGGAAGTAAATATAGGAAATTAGGGAAGTAGGGAGGTAGGGAAAAGTAATAGGGGATAATAATAAATAGTAGAAGGGGATGAGCTAGCCTTTTAAGATGTAGTAGTTGAACTAGCTATACCGTATACCTTACCCCATTCAAGATGCCTTATTAGCAAAGATTCTGAATGAAGATGAGATGATATCCTAGACCTCCCTATCGAGAATAGAGGGTAAGTTTTCACTCTCTAATGCTACCATTTACCTACAGTAAAAGTGTTATAGAGAACTAGAATGATGATACCTAGTTTCACTAACTAGGGGATGTAGCTAGGGGTAAGAAACGAATCTCAAAGTTCGGCAAAAGGTACGATACCTCTTCAGATCTAAAGGGTGGATATATTTCAGGTAAGACTCTCGGATTTATCTCCTAGGAGTTAGAGCCTTTATATGCTGCCAATTCCTGAATCCAATATGTGGTACCGTATATTCCAAGTTGAATATTCATTTCGGATACGTAAGTGCCGAGAATAAAAGAGCGACGTTTTCTCTTTTACAGTTTTGTTCGTTCCCAACTTCCCATTAGATTTGATTTTCTGGAGTAAACCTTACATACTTTTTTTGGACGAGGAAGCGAGAAGATTACTACTTTTATAATTGTCATCCGATTCGAAAGAAAAATTGAATGGATTTTTCGCGTTGATATAAGAGATACTTTATTTAAAGATGGAATCTTTTTAATTGAAATAAAGGAACCGAGCGTTAAGTTGATAGAGAGCTAAGAGGGAGGAGAAAGCAGAATTAAATATGGCTTGTGCAGTTTTTCATTGTATCTTAGAGTAAATGCTAAGAGGTTTATAGGGGGATGGCGAAAAGAAGAATGTCCGGGGGAATTTTATGTATTTTGAAAGATATTTAGGTTAAGTGAGGTATTTTGTAAGAAATGGTATGAAAGTTTACATTTCGAAGTTGTCTGTCAACTGTTAACGAGGAGCGTGGGTACGATATGAGTAGTGGCGTGAGTGGCTGTGGTTCAGGATTATGTAATCAGCAAGGTGCATTCACCAGCATTTGAAATATGGGCTCCTGATTGGTTTCCGAGCTTCGGAGCTTTGCGGAGCTCTCGGTGGAGCTCCTCGAACTTCTTATTTGGAAATCTACTCGTACCACAACGACGTAATCGACGTTCAACATAACATTTTCCAATTCCTCTCACCCCACCAATTTCCTGCAGAATATTCAATTACAAACCCAATTACAGATTTCTAAGTATAGAACACAGACACGACTCGCAGCACAATTGGAAATATGACTTCAAGCACCCTCCGCTCCTGCTTCCGAACTTCGAAAACTCTGAGATGCCAGGAGTCGAGATGTGTCGCAGCGGCCATGTGCCACGCGAGGAGGAATATGACTTCGAAGCCTTTGCAATTTGGAGGACCAACACCTAGCTCGGCGCAGAGAGCACAATTGGCAAAGGCGAAGAGGGTGGAGATGCTGTGGAGGGGGGGTGAGGCGAGGAGGGCATATGGGACGAAGGAGGGTGAGGGTGGTGTCGGTGGGGAGAAGGTGCTGAGTGCGCCGGAGGAGTTGAATGCTAAAGAGGGGGAGATTTGGGGATTGTTGATGCAGGAGTTGGGGTGTGAGAGTCTTGTGGTATGTTATTTTCTGCGAATTTTTCGTTGAAGGCCATGTTGAGAGGATGAGGAGGCGATGATCAATTGAAGAAGTCAAAAGATACGAGCTAATATTTACGCACAACAGGTCAAAGATGTTTCCGGTGGCTGCGGCAGCATGTATTACATCGATGCTGTCAGTGAGAAATTCAAGGGCTTGACCATGTTGAAGCAGCAACGCTTAGTCAATGCGATACTGGGAGAGCAGATTAAGGGATGGCATGGGTTACAGCTGAAGACGAGTGCACCGGCGCCATAGCGGTCGGATATATAGAGCCAATTGGGAACGGAAACAACGAAACATATTGGGAAACAGCGGAAGCGATATGGCTGCATTGTACATTTAACGGTATTACGGGTTCTTACGGCCAAAGAATGGCGAACGGCCTTTTCGGGATGTATGAATATAATGGAGGAATGGCACATTGTTTTGGGTCCAAGTCCTTGGGAAGGGATGCATTGAATTGTTCTGCCTGCCCGCCTCTCCAACTAGGTCGAGGAAGCAAACAGAAATACGGAAACCAGTGTTTTCGGTTGACCTTCCCGTCTCCATGTACCGGCGTCTAGTCTGAACCAATTAATGGTCTTTGTTGACGCCCGCAAACCGAACTCACAAGTGGGATGGATGGTTTGAGATGATCGCCACCCCGCGACTGCCCTCCGCATTCAAGGTTTGCTATTGCATCACTTCTGAGTTGAAAAAGCTCCCTACGTATACTGAGTTCTGGTTTTTCTTGTTGACAAAAGCGTACAGTACATCAAACAATCTCATCGCGTATCATCTCAACTTACCACCCCCTCAATCAAAATGACGGCAGCACCAAAACGCATCCTCATTACAGGCGGAGCAGGCTTCATAGGCTCCCTCTTCGCCACGCACCTTCTCTCTACCCCAGACCACCAAGTCATCCTCACAGACATCATAGAACCCACGGTTCCCACCAAAGCACAATATCCCGAGAACTGCAACGTCGTGAAAACCGACCTATGCGACCCGGAAGAACTCAAAGCATTAATTGCAACTTCGATGCCGTTGGATGCTGTGTATGTTTTCCACGGCATCATGAGTTCGGGGAGTGAACAGGATTTCGATCTTGGGTTGAAGGTTAATCTGTGTTCTTCTCTGGCCTTGCTTGAAGCTCTGAGATTTGCGACATTATCTCCAGCTTTATCATTTTCATCTTCAGAGCCCAAAAAATTGCTGCGTGTAATTTACGCCTCATCCCTCGCCGTCTACGGCCCTCCCCTTCCATCCACCCCGCTCACCGAAGCCCATCACCCCACACCCTCCTCCTCATACGGCAGCCAGAAACTCATGATCGAAACGCTGCTCTCGGACTACACCCGAAAAGGCTATTTTGACGGCTGGGCACTTCGGTTTCCTACTGTGACGGTGAGGCCTGGGAAGCCGACGGCCGCGGCGAGTAGCTTTCTGAGTGGCATTGTGAGGGAACCCGCGGGAGGGAAGGAATGTGTTGTTCCTCTGAGCGATAGGGGCTTTGAGAGTTGGGTTTGTAGTCCTAGGACGCTGGTGGGGAATTTGGGGTGGGCGTTGGGAGGGTTGAACGGGGAGGAGGCGGGGGAAGGGGGGAGGGTCGTTAATTTGCCGGGGTGAGCATTGCTATCCTGGATCTGTGGCATATTTTTAGTAAGTGATGAAGTTTGGCTAATGAGTGAGCAAATGACAGGACGAAAGTTACAATTCAGGAAATGATGGATGCCCTAGCCAAGGTTGCGGGTGAGGATAAATTGGCGTTTATCAAGGAGGAGAAAGATGAGGCGTTGGAGAGGATTTTGAGAAGTAAGATTTTCTTTTCCTCCTTCATCTTGATGGCCCTCGATTTTGAGTTCTCTCATCGCCTTTACTCTTTTTCATCTTTTCTCTTCTCGTCTGGCATTTTGTATCTCTAGTGCTCTTTTACTTATTTCAATCAATTTATAGGCTGGGGAACGGAATACGACAATACTTATGCTTATCAGCTGGGCTTTAAATCGGACCCGGGGTTTGAACAGGCGGTTAGGGATTATGTTGATGGTCTATAGGGGTTAATTGGAGCTGGCAGTGTTGGAATCGGAGTTGGGATATAATTATGGATTGGTGAGGTTGGCCGTTGATTGAGTGAGTAAGGGTGTAGTAGGTAACTCTGCAACATGAACTTTTGGCAAGACTGACAATTGTCACTAGGAACTCACAACACCTACCGACTAGTTTCATTTAACTGTTCACTTCAAAACCCCATAATTAGGGCCTTTCAGCACCCCCTGAAATTCTTGTTGCACAACAACTTTGTGGATTCCTAGTTCCCACTTATATATCTCGTCCACTTTAATCAACAGAAGCAGCGAAGTGAATTTGATCCACTTGTTGCACGAATTCGACTTTCGCGCAACAGCGCTAGTTTTGTTGCATTCTCGATTTTGGTGAGAGAGATCCGCTTTTCCCCAGATTCCTTAACGTCACATTCAAGTAATCCCTTCCCAGAATAGCAGAAGAGCCATAGCCTCTAAAACCCAGGTATTTGGATCTCTAGAAACGTTATACTAATCGAGTATAAGTGGGGCTAGAAAGTTGTAGCGCAACAAGACCTTACAGGGGGTGCTGAAAGGCCCTATTCACTTTCTTTACCCTATAAGCGACGACTAGTTGTCATGATTCTCCGCCTTTCATCGCCTTTCATCGTGGAGCTCCACTATCAAAAAAGGGAGCAGGGGGAGCTCCAAGCGGAGAATCTCCGGCAAACCTGCCTTCTGTAGCGGGGTAAGATATTTGACTGCTACCCCACATGTCTATGGATGGTACCGCCCACCTTTACCCATTTTATGCTGAATTTCAACGTCACTTTGTGGATTTCCTCCGCAGTTCCATTTATCCTGAAGAATATATATCTGTGACGTGTTTCCTCTTTCCTTTTGTCTTTTCATACGAACTTTTTGGAATTTTGCAATTACATCCACTACTCACACTTACTTACTACCAGTCATAGCGGAATCGGAAAGGAGAATACGGAAGCTGTTGGAGAAAGGATTGGAAATAGTACAAAAAGAAGAAAGCAATATGGCGCCTTCGATGAAAGATAATCGGGCTGTTAGGATGCTGAGGGAGGCAGAGGAGGGTGGGTATGGTGTTATTGGCGTTGTTTCTGTAAGCTCATATTTCTCTCCCTTTCCTCCCTTTCGCACACTCCCTTCCTGAGAAATCAAAAGATTCAACCATTTACTTACTAACACACCATCCCCAACTCAGTACAACCTCGAAACCATAACGGCCGTCGTCCGCGCCGCCGAAAAAAAGCGCTCCCCCGCCCAAATCCTCCTCTTCCCCTGGGCCCTCCACTACTCCCCCCTCCTCATCCACCTCGCCGCCGCCGCCTGCTCCACCGCCACCGTCCCCATCGTCCTGCACATGGACCACGCGCAATCCGAAGAAGAAATCATTGCTGCGTCGGCCTACCCCTTTGACTCCATCATGGTGGACATGTCGCACTACGAGAAAGCAGACAACTTGGAAAAAACGGAGCGGATTACAAAGATACTGCATGAAAAGGGTATTGCGACGGAGGCGGAACCCGGGAGGATTAATGGGGGTGAGGATGGGGTTAAGGATACGGGGGATTTGGAGGGGTTGTTGACGACGAAGGAGGAGGCGGGGGAGTTTGTGAAGACGGGGATTGATTTTTTGGCGCCGGCTTTTGGGAATGTGCATGGGAATTATGGGGGTGTTGAGAATATCAAGCTGGAATTTGAAAGGTTTGTCAACCCCTATATCCTCTCCGCTTTCCCTGCCAAGTTCTTTCGCTAACAGCCCTCCCCCCCTTTTACAGACTCGAATCCATCCGGCAAGCCATCCGCGGCAAAAGCCAACTCGTCCTCCACGGCACCAACACCTTTCCCGACGCCACGACGCAGAAATGTATCGCCGGCGGCATGACACGGATTAATGTGAATGATTTGGTGCTGCACAGTTATAACGAGTTCGTGGCGGCGAATACGGGGAAGATTCCGTTGACGGAGTTGATGGGTAAGGGCACCGATTTGATTCAGGAGCTGGTGGAGTATCAGATGGATGTTATGGGGAGTAGTGGGAGGGCGGGGGAGAGGTATTAGGTGAAGAGAGGGGTAGTGTTCCTTTAAGGAGAAAATTCCAATTTCGATTTCGTAAGGTCGCTGCGACGTTCTGCTGGCAAACGAAAGATTTATTACAGTAACTCATATTCACTACCCATATTCACTTCCCAGCATTAACTTATTCCCTACAATTCTCTGGCCCCAAGAACCGACTATGAATCTTGATGCTAATTGTCATCCACTATAGAGGATAGCTTTCAAGCTGAGACTTCCTTAATCTTCTCAAATAAGAGCTCGGCGAGAACCGATATCGATAGAGTGGTGGCAAGTAATTGCTGAAATGGAATGTCGACTTTGAACTCCTTGAAAACCCTGCGCCAATCATACTGTCTAAACCGTAACTGGCGATGGACCGAGTATGGGGTTGATTATCAGCAAGGTTGAGAGACCCTGAACAAGATAGGCTGAGATATGTATCGGCACTTCTTTGACAGAGAGTGTCGCAAGGATACTGTCGCTTTTCGACGCCCCGTCGTTGCCCATTTGTTTTTCCATTTTAGCTAAGATGGTACGGAAACGGGGTTCCAGAGGCCAGGTCACTTTTGTTTCTGTCGATGTTATAGCCTTAGCTAACCGAGAAGGTTCGATGCCGGCGATAACATGATCCACTGGCAAGTTCGACATTGCAACCTCAAAAGAAGCAAGCATCTCGTTTTCGTCGATGCCGTAGAATCCTTTTCGGCGCAGGGATGCTTCGATCTCGGGGTGGTCTGCAATATAGCCAACCCCAAGGACCATGGGCAAGACCAATGAGACTCCTGAGAGGCCCTGTTTTCTTCGGTGTCTCGCAAGGAAGTCGATATACGAATTTGCTAACCTATATTAGATTTTATGTAGCCTTGAGGATTAGCGGAAGGACGTACCTGCTGCGTAATTGCTTTGACCAGCGGACCCTAGGGTCGCGGCCACGGAACTGACCATCACAAAGAAGTCCAAGTCATGCTCCGCCGTGAAGACCTCATGAAGATTTAGACTCCCAGAGTCGCTTTATTTCGTCTATCATAGCCAACGAGTTCTCATCTCCATTCGGGCTGATGTTCACAATGTTCATAAAAGCTCCGATTTTCAAGAAGGCCTGTTCGAATTGCAGCACACTGCTAGCGTGGATCCAAAATATTGCAGTCCCAGGAATTCTCGCTTGTCGTTCATCAGCGTACTGGTGGGCGAGCTCAGACTTGCTGCCACAGATATCAGCATAATCTGAATCAGAGCGCAATTGCATTTCTGACTTACCCAACTCCGCCTAATCCAAAAAGAGCAACACGATTGTGTCCCTTTTCACCCTCGAGTTTTGTGGCCAAGGTGTCAAGCAATGCTTCACGGCCTACGAAAGTATGGTTCGTTTCGAATTTTGGAAAAGATATGCTCGCATTGGTAAGTCTGGGGGCGGTGGTCTCTATCTGTTGGTAGAGTTAGCTAATCGTGAGAGAATCTTCGCATCCCCTACAGTACCGCGTTGGGTCGTCAACCCACCCTTCTCCCCATATTAGATATCATTGTGCCAGACTGTCAAAGAGAATGGAGGTCAGAATGGGGGAGACTTCTCCCTTTTCCTGGACCTCTCCCATTTTGATATTCATTCTCTCTTATGGGTCTGGCACGTTAAGATTAAAAGCAAAGAATAATTGGGCTTTTAAACCAATTAATACGGTGTATTATCCAAGAAGCAGGTCATGTTACCTTTGGAGCCGTTTCCAATGCATCTTGCATAACTGTTATCTTCGCATGGATACTCGAAACCTCAGACATCAAATCCGGGAATTTTTGATGCATGTCGGCAAGCTGTGTACAGATCTGTGGAAGAAGCCTTCCCATCGAGATAAGTAGAGTCGACTTCTTCTCTTCGAGGTTGTCGCACAAGCGAAATATTTCCCTCTTCTTTGCGTTCCATTTTAACCCTATCTCGGCCATCTTGAGCATTTTTTGAAATCTCCAATAGCATGTCGCGGATCGAAATCGCATCTCGAATGCAGCCCGTTGCGAGGTGATCATCTCCAGGAGACAGGTCTAATTGAATATTTTTCGTGAGCCCTACAAGCTCTTCTAAGCTATAGATTCTTTCGGCGACCTGCCTACTCCCTCTCCGTATATCTGAACAAAGTTCATCGACGAAAGATGCGGTTTTGAGGCCATAATCGAAAAGTTGAGTTGCAGCAGAAAAGACCCCTAAAACTTCCGCCATCTCGTCAGAGACTGATAATTAATGCATGCATGAGAAAGTATGTTCATTTGAACATTGATAATGTCTATTTTCAAAGAATATAAAGTGCAGTCCCGAAGACCTCGAGCTCTACGAAACCAGCACTGCAGCCTTGCCCCTCATCAGCAAGAGTGCAACGCTTCCAGAATAACTATACTTCCAGGACATTATTCGAAGCTGACTGGTGCTAAATACGGTGGTATTCGGCAAATCAGAACCAGGCAGACAGCGAGTCGCAGTTTAACCGTCTTGACGGTCTTGTGCCTTGGGGTCTGCCTTCTCACCAGGTGCGTGGGAAAATGCAATGATTGGCAAAGTCTCGTGGAACGGTGGCTTCGCCACGTCAGTAAATCTCAAAAAGGCATGCTGCAGCCTGCACTAGATACTCCGGACGTAAATTGGACTCATTCCCGTAGCAGCAAAGCGAGCTTGGAATCTGGAGCGCTGAATGATCTTTGGCTGTTGAGGAAGGTGCGAATAGCTTCCCGTCGACGTCTCCCGAGGCGCACCCGTAAGCTAGACGAAACGGGGAAAGCTGGTGCTGGATTAGGATATTCTGCAGCCTTTGACCGCCCGCAAGTCGAATTCGACCAACCGGAGCTCGTTCGCATGTCTCGGAGGCTCAAAAAGCTTATATCAACTCTACTTTTTCCTGACAATGGAGGTGACTAAGCCACCAATGACCAATCTGAGTTGTAGTACAAAGCGCGCAAGCTCGCTTTGGATAAACGCCCGTATTTTGATGTGTGGGCAAGAAGGCTCTGGCAAGGCTGCTTCCCTTTTAGGACCTGCATAATAAGCCGTTATCTCTTATCTTTTCTCTCCATAGTTTGCCTTAGGAATTTGCTTACTCTCCCACATAATATTTCCCAATTTAACGTCTCAGAATGATAGAAGGGGTCGCTTGCAATACAACTAAGTCCTCGTCAACTAATCACTTACTACACGTTGTAGTCTTTACTTTAACACATACCGTAACATACGCCAACAATTATTGGAAGAATTCATCTTCAGCTTTCAAAATTTGAGGAATTGTATCGGGAGTTTTGAAAGTTCCACAAGAAAAACATACGGTATGAGTTGGTAATCACTTAAGCCCCGAGATTAGATGCATCGAATGGAGGTCTCGCATTGAATCTGAGCTCAGAATTATGGTAGTGAAATTTGATAGTGGAGAGGTTTCCAGGTATGTATACATGCGGCTGACGAAATGAAGCTAGCTCCCCAACAATGAAACAACATTGCTTTCATGGAAGGAGAATGTCACTACCAATCAATAACTCCACCAGACTTGTTAACAAACTTCCCAACGTCTGCATCCCTCTCCCCTTCCACAATAGCTCGAAGTCCCTCCGCACTACTCTCCGCAGTCCCAGCACCTCTTGCGATTCTCTCTTGTCTCCCCTTCTCCCCAGTCCCACTGAGATTCGTAACCACATATCCAGGACAATATGTCCATACCTTAACACCCTCTTTCCCAGAGACTACGTGATCACATTTCGCGAGCATGTTCAACGCTGCCTTGCTCATCCGATACGAACGACCATCTAACGCGCCATAAGTAGGACTATCACGGTTTGCGATGGAACCCATTTCACTACTGACGTAGATGAGCCGTGGGTTTTCGCTTTTCTTGAGTAGTGGTAAGAATGTTTCAGATACTACGGCGGTGCCAAAGACGTTCGTCTCGAAGGTCTCGCGGAGCTGGTCGAGAATGGTTTCTTTGTGGGTGATAATTCCAGCGTTATTGATCAACACATCTACTTTTCCATAGTCTTTGGTGATTTGGGCTGCTGCGTCGGAGATTGACGCCGGGGAAGTTATGTCGATGAGAATGGAGGAGGCGGTGCCGGCAGGGGAGGTGGCGAGAATGCTGGATACTGCGGCTTGGCCTTTCTCGGAGGTGCGAGCGCCGGCGATGATGTGGTTGTTCGAAGAGCGAGTTGCAAGTAGGAGAGCGGTTGAGTAGCCAATTCCGCTGTTTGCTCCTGTGAGGGGAAACTTTAGTATTAGGATGGGCTTCATTTCTCGCTTAAGGGAAAAGGGGGGAGGAAGTCGTACCTGTAATCAAGATAACAGTTTTCTGAGAGGCCATTTTGAAATGTATGCTGCCTTTACTTTCTAGTAAGATAGTCAGGAGATAGTGGTTTCCAAGTTGAGAGTCCTAATCGTCAAGCTCGACTGCGTAGAAGAAGAAGAAACTTGATATGATTGCTGTTGTTTTCCAACTGTTCTGCGTCCACGACGTCTCATTTATAAGTTAACCATCTATATCCCTACCTAGACTCGATGCACGGTTCAATTAGCACCTCAGATGAAATGATGCAATAGAACAAAGTAATTGCTGCGCGAGCGGAGTTACACAACCGTATACCCGAACTACCGGAGTTTGCACTTTCCTACCGGGGATAATTTGGGCTTAACAAACGGAATTAGAAACTTTTCGAGTCTGGACGAAATGGACTAACTACTCTAGGAAAATCACACGAGTTAGCCGAGATTTTACCCACAATTGTTTATTTATCCGAGAGCTCTGGAGAATTCCGTAAGTAAACTTTTGGTGGCGGCTAGGAGCCAACTTAACAAAGAATATCACTTCTACCGCATTAATTGGTCTAAAGCGCCACTACCTCCTATCTTTGACCTTCATTCTTTTAGAGGTCCTAGCATAATAAAAATCAAAATGATAGAAGCCCGGAAAACGGGAAAGGTTCGTTCACGGGAGGATCTCTCCCGTTTATCTTCATTCTCTTTAATGACCTGGCACAATAAGATCAAAAACGCTAGAGGAGGGGCGTTCTAACCGATTTTATACGGTATTTGATATGTCCCACAATCGAGAAGATGAGTGTTTGCGTAGCTTCATGATGTCTCGATTCAATTTACAATTATGGCAATTGGTGGAAAATTCAGATTGAATTTGAGCGGAATAGTCTCGACTTTGTTAAGTGGACCTCACTCCTTGTGACAGAGTTCGGAGCAGGATGTTGAGTCTGAGAGTGACAAATTTTCAATCGCATTCCTGTGTTCAGCTTTTGATCGAAGGATCAATCCAACTAGGGATACCCAGCTCTAAATTAGTTGATTAGAGCGTCCACGGTATGATTACCGGCCATTTTATGGAATAAGTAGCAATGCGACGGGTTATTAGACTAGCCGGCGGTTAGATTAATTGTTCCGGACCGATATATATTCTCTCTTATATACAGTATATCGGCTGTATTTTAAACTTAGAATACTGTAATCACTTCAATGAAACTCTTTCCAAACATATCGTCATAGTTTCCCTAACACTCAGCAGAGCAACAATCCAGATATGAGAAATTCACCATAGACTACTACAGAGCTATGCAAGCCATCCTGCGACCTCTCAACAATCATACTTTCTGACGATATAATTCACCGATCCATTAAACAACTGTCCGCACCCTTCATGGCACCTGTCACCGATGTTCTCAACAAATTGGCTAACAACTAGGCTCGTGGTTTGCTGAGAAACAGGACTCTATCTCGTGTTAGTAAAGAAGTACCGTTCTTACTAGGTGCAGGTTCTCGCACATCATTACAAAACCAAACCCCGGTATCATAGCCACAATAAATCGGTTTATCATCGCAACCCTTTGCTTTCTGCGTATATGTGCGCGACTCGTCGGGAGGAGTTTCGATGTCCAAATGGGGAGGAACCTTGAGTTTTTGGATGGCCGCAATAGCATTCTTGATTTGGCCTAGAGTGCTAGCGTTCCAACCTTCGTTGATCACATCGCAGCAGTGTGTTACCAGGGGTCCTGAGTCTCGTTCATTAACCACTTCGGACGTAAAGTATACAGGCTTCGCGAATGCCTAGCAGGGGAAGATATCAGTGTTTGCTCAGCATGAATTAAGACTTGATGGAAGCTTACGATTGCTGAGAAACCCAAGAGAGTTAAAAGGCTTGCGAGGATGTGCATGTCGATCTGCCTATTGAGAAGGTTATTCTAAGTCGTGCTTTCTGGGATCTGGAGTTAAGACTGATGTGTCCTTAAGTGCTTCGATATTTGGAATTATTGAAAGGAGGGAAATATAGAAGGATGAAGAAAGCGTTTGGGATTCGCTCATTTTATACTGGCCCACTAATGAGGACGTGAATGGAATGGCGAGTTCTATTCAGGGGGGTGCATATTGAAGTTGCGAATAATGTAAGATAGAATAGAGTCTGAATATCATGAACGAAGTGAGATCGAGTGAGTACGTAGGGAGGGGTAAAGAGTCACACTGAATATCGTGTTCTTTACAAACGGACAAAATAGTACAGGAACCCACCTACCTACGGTGTACTGTATTGAAAGAGAGAATATTTGAAGTCCGTAGGTGCTTCTGTACACAGAACGCACTCGCTAGAAATCCCAACTCCCAAACACCCCGCTAGAATACCAAAAAATTCCTCCACCCGCAGCCAGAATATCACCCAACAAAGCCAAGATCCCATTTTTACCTGCACATCCAACCTGCCAGCCTGCCAGCCTGCCAGACATTTCGAACGAAATCACGTCAAGTTCCATCATAAACATTCAACCTCATTTCGTCTCTCCTCTTCGCACGTCTATTCTGAAACCAGTTCTTGAACGCACGTTAGCATCTACTACCATTACCAAGAAGTGTTGGAATCTCAACTTACATTAATTTTCGCCAAATCAACGCTCATGGATTCGGCGAAGTCACGCTTCATCTGCGTAGTAGGTTTTGGATTTTGCCCAAACGAGACCTCGAGTAGGGCAAGATCCTTCTTGGCCAGGCGAGGCTTTGTCTTGTTCATGGGGATTGCCATGATTGGAAGATTTGATGTTGTTGTATCTGATGGGCGGTGATATCTGAGCAAGTACGGCGAAACTGTGCCTGTTGCTGCCGTGGTTGAATCTGGGGTAACGTCAAAAATGTCGTTCCCTTGAATCGATATGGTCGATGATGTTGGGAAGGCCCCTTTCCGCTGAAGTATTTGTGTACCCAAATGAGTCACAACTTCGGAATCCGAATCGAGCACCATGTCATCCCCACAACGGCGAGAACCGCTGAGAACGCTTCTTGTATGCCCAATTTCGGGCACTTGTCTAGCAGACGCTCCCCAGTGCTGCCACTCGGAGGGCTCGTGCATACCAATGTCTTGCACCTTCTTGAAATGGTTGGCAAGCTTTTGCTGCCGAAGTCTTTTCTCAGTTGATGTGAGACTAATTATGAATTCGCCATTGCTCTCTTCGTTAGTCTCGCATACTGCAGGGATATGAAAGGGCGCCGGATTATCGACAGCTGGTCTGTTAGCATCGCGCCGATGGGTCTTTACCTTCCTCATCGGGCGATCTGACGAAAGATTCGTCGAAGCATGAACTGAAGTCAGGTGTCTCTTGAAAGTTTCACTTTCGTTGAGTTTGAACGACTTTTCCACCGGCTTGCCAGGTGTACTCAATTCAAGAGCTGGACAGAAGCTTGGCGACGTTGCCTCCAGTTGGTAGTCCACGTCATGGAATTGATTTCCACTTCTCCGGGGAACTTCCTCAAGGGAATCGTAGTTTTGGATCAGGCATTCTTTTTGCTTTTCGCCTTCTCGTTGCTGGAGCCCGTTGGGCGTGTTGGACTGCTGCACCTGACTGTGATTGTAAGAAGCAGGCTCTTGATCAAAAGCGTGTTGTGAATAGGCCGCCATGTCTTCAACTTGCTGTCGTAGTGGTAGATCCAAGGCAGTATCAAGCGACCCATCAATATTCTGGGCCGCGGATGGACCGTTATGGAGACACGGATGAGATTGAAGATCTTCCTGTGACCCAGACACAAAGCTCACGACAAACGACAAGTCAAATACGTCCAGAGGATCATCAGAGTCATGCTCTGAGTTTGCTGGTACAGGTCTCGGGACAATCTTTCCACATTTCTGATCCCACCAGAGATACTCGACCTGGGAAGCCAAGTTTTGGCCATCTATACAATTCGCCGTTGACTGAATCGCTATACTCCAAAGACCCGCTCGGATATCCGGTCTGATCTTTGCTTTGACCCAGAATATGCCATCAGGCAAAAGCTTCTTGTGTCTGAGGAGATATTCCCGTGCGAGATGGAGTTTCTTTGGGACAGGGAATCCATAGAGATAGAGGATTTTCTCATCCCCACATCCAGTCAGCCACGTCGTGACGTTTGCAATCTTGTCGGGGGTCAAGATAGAGGTGGTGGTGGAAGATATCGGCCGGACGGTAGCTAGATTTCCACTGTCGGGTGAATAGTTGTTGAGGCGAGGATCGATATCTGTGGTATGGCCGGAGGGTTGCGACCGGTCCAGAGGTATGTACTGACCTGGGCGGAATTCCCAAAGACTCGCAACATCGTGATGCTCGAGAGGACACTAAAATATTGTTGTCAGAAAGAGAAAGAGAACGTGAAATATCTCCAATACTTACACTCACTAAATGTTTACGGCAAAGCCGACACGGCCCTAGGAACCGCTGCAAGGCAGCTTTCGCTCGACCGACATCATCCAATTGCAATCTCTTGCGTTTGGCACGCTTCGTATTAGGAGTCCCAACAAGCTTAGATTGGACTCCGTTATTGTCATCGTTTCGATTGACAGCACTTCCAGTCGAACTTAGCTTTGAAGCATTGCCGCTACCAGCCGTAGAAGAATGCCCCGCGTAATACACAGCGAGGCTATCATAATAGTCATCCGGTAGACTATATGAAACGAGTGTCATTGAACGCTTGCTGTCAAGTTTAGTCTGGTAGTCAATAAACAACTTCGATGCCATTTCACGCTTCGCAGGAGGTATTGGCTCCAAGTACCCTGGAATAGAGCATGCCTCTGAAGAGACATCATGGGGCTTCTGGGGCTTCTTCGCGCAATTTTTATGACCAGACAAGCCAGTATAATCCGAGTTGGTTGGAATTGCATTGTTTCTATAGCGCGATCCGGCATTGTGATCCTGAGTGAAGTGATTATTTTGGCCGGATAGACCTGTTTGACGGAAGTTTGAAGTATTTCCATTTCCGTCATTCTTCGGCTTCTTGGGCGGAGGACCTTGCTCGTCATCGGGATCGTTGTCATCATCGTCGCTATCATCGTCGTCTGCTTTGTGGTCTGGTCCTACAGGCCAACCTGTCCCGCGCTGGAAATGCTTGGCAAGATGTTTCGTTCGTTCGTCCCAGGTAACAAAGGTGTCTTCGCAAAAGTCGCATTGTGTCGGCCAGGAACTGTTGATTGGATAGCTCCACTGATCCGAAAGTTGATTGGAACTTTGCATATCGATGCCATGTTGCTTTTGCAGATGATTATTCAGATGGTACTTCCTGGCAAAAGTATGCGAACTCGCTTGCGCTGGTAGACACTGTAGACAATGTGCCTGAGCTTGTGCTAGGGTGAGAGTCATAGTTTGACAGAATTCACAAGTAAGTTTGCCGCTGAAGTCCGACTCATGCCTGATGCAATGAAAGCACATAAACCGTTCTTGAGGCCAATGAATCTCCTCATGTCTTTTCCAGTCCGAGTAATTCTTGAACGATTTTGGACATTCCGGGAAGGTGCAATAGTATAAGGTTTTTGATTTGTCGCTGGGTTGAGACAGCTTGTCATTTTTCATACTGAGCAAATCCGAAGAATGACTTTCGGGGACAGGCTTCTGGGTCATAGAAAAGACTGAAGTGTTGTCTGTTTGGCAAGCATCATGCAGCCGTTCCGAACTCCACATCGACTCTGACAGAGAACTTGCGCTCGTAGAATAGACAGAATCAAGTTCAGCGTTCAAGTCGGCACAGTAAGCTTCTTCGTCCAGCAACTGTTTGAAGTGACGAAGCAATATTTCGGATTTGCGTTTGAAATAATCTGACGTAGAATATGATTCCAAGGATGCCTCAAGCCCGGCAATCGCTTTTTGGGGTGTAATTCTGCAATTTGAAGGCTGCTTCTTCCGGATGGAGCTGGAGAGAAACGTGGAGGACCTAGACGAGCTATGGCCTTTGGTTTTCGTGCTCGATCGGTTAGAATATTGTAAACGAGCATTGCTAGGGCGAGACTGAAGAGCCAGCACTTCGTTGTTACGTGCGGGTTCGGATAAAAAGCTGGGTGCTGCGAGACAGGAACCATCTGGCTGGCATATACTATCCTCCTCGGGAGGAATAGTGTATTCTGAACTATTTCTAATGTTCATGCTGGGTGAAATCGAAGGTTCGGAATGATCTAAATCGTTTATCCAATCATTGGAAGAACCCGCGGGAGCGATGTCACCTGGAATGAACAAAGGCGCCTCGAATGCTTGACCAAACGAACCTCGAAAACCCATCAAATCTTGCGAAGCTGAACGACAACATTAGCATTGAGAGCTTACTGTTGTTACAGTAGAAAGCTTACAGTAGGAACTGTCGAAATTGCTTGGCTGATATGCCGAATCAACCGGGTCCATCGGATTTTGAGTTGTGATTTCATGGTTCAAATCAATGTCACCAAGAGTTCTCATGCCGAAATCTTGTGAGTCGCCAAAATCCATCTGAACATCATTCAGATCGTGTTCAGATCCGAGAGACACACCTGCGTATGCCCCCGCGAAGAAGTCCTGAGAGAGGGAGGCCTCCTCGAAGGAGTTCGTCATGTGACTTGGATCTGTCGCCTGCAAATAAACCATGTCAGACTCGCTCAGCGGAGCTTGCAAGGCAGCAGTATCCATGATGAGAAATGCGGCTCCTCCTGCGCTTCGAAGTTAAACTCTTTATACAACTGCTGAAGCTGACTGAGTTCATGCGACAAACTTTGTAACTCTCAAAGGAAGCCGCTGGTTTTCAAGAATTAGGCCAACCTCGCCACGAGGGCCAGAATATTGTCGAGGTCGAGGGCAGCCGAAGGGCGTGGGCACATAATTCGGAGGGCTGCATGAAGTAGTGAGAAATGGCGGTGGGGGTGGTATTATTAACCAATCAGTGCTGCTTACTACAATACCAAATCTCTCACCGAGAACCCCTGTAAGCCAATCAGAGCGATGCAGGTGTACCCAAATCACGTAATTATATCTCCCTGCCCAGGTGAAGCCAAAATGGAAGTGAAGTGCTGGAGTACCTACCTACCTACGTAAGTCATTGAAGAGTATAAGAGCCCATGATTTCAGCTAATCATGAGTTGTAACCTCTCCATCACCCCTTGTAGAACTTCATGTACCACCTCCGCCTTCAAAACACCCTCTTCATGCGTTGCTACAATTGAACAGTCGCCATCCTTCACGCTGGCAACTGTGAATAGAATCCCAGCATCACCCAATACGGCTCTAATCTATGCAGCTGAGAATCCGACATCGGTAATGGACCAACCATTGCCAGGCATTTCTGCTTTTGGCTCGAATGTGCCGATATTCGATATCAAATAACCATTGCTCTGGTACAATGCAAACCCCTTAAAGTCAATGTCCTCGAGATCCTCGCCGAGAAATTTGCCCAAGAGGAATTCCTGCAGGACCTTGCGAGACTTCCAGATATAGCCATTCATGTGATACTTGTATTCTGAAGCTAACTTCCAGGCCAAAGTAGTGTTGATGTGCCTATTTTGACTTCCTGCTATGCTCCACGAGGGCGCCTTTCCGGCCTCGCGATATTTACCCAGGAATTGTTTGCGGCAGTATTGGCCTCCAGCGTTTGTGAAGTCATCTCTACCGGGGCCACCTTCCAAAAGAGGTCGAATGTTGACAGCGACTCTAGAGAACCCGATTTTTGCCTTGGGATACACATCTGCGGCCAGAGTAATTTGAATGAGAGCTTGAAGTAAGGCCGTAAACGAAGTCTTGTGTTCTCTGCAAGCTTGTAGAAGTTTTCTCATATCTATTTTGTCAATCCTTGAGCATTGGACTTTCGTAACTGTCTTCTGTGCATCTGGTTGGGGGCAAGAAACCGTCGGATGAGTCTTGGGATAAGTAGCATCCGAAAATAGAAAATGACTGTGGTTGATAAAAAGACGAATGACGATTCACAGCACGAGATCCCAAACAAGATAAAGCAGTGACAGCTTTTCTTGAATATGATGGAGTGGATAAGGCGGTGGAGCCGTAGATGAATCTACATTAAACTTTGCGTCCTTAACTGAATACTGCAGTGAGCTCAAGGGGGGCGCATCATTTAGAGCTGCCAGAAGGCTTCTGTGGAATGCGTAACCAGAAATCCCATCTCCAATCGTATGATGGAAGATGAATACGGCATGCTTGCCGTTTACCACAAGTAGCCTCCACCAAGGCTTCGTGATATCGTGAGTGTCAAACCACTGGGTGACCTCCGAATTAGCCTTTTCCTTTCTTGTTACAACGTATTGGATTCATTGAGTTAGGTGCAACGTGAAACGACGAGAAAAGGCAGGAAGGAGCCATTCTTCTCACCGTATTATGCACCTCCTCGAAAACCTGCGTCAACATTTCATCCTGGCCCTCTTCCTCATCCCTCTCAATAAACTCCACGCAATCGTCAAACCTGATATACCGCATTAATTGGTTTAAAGCGCCCCCCTTCTCCCGTTTTTAACCCCATTGTGCCAGACTACTACAGAGAATTGAGGTTAACGGGAGAGTTTCTCCCGTGAACGAGCCTCTCCCGTTTTTAAAGCCTCTGTCATTTTTTGACCTCTATTCTCTCAGATATCCTGGTACAATGAGGTCAAAAACGGCAGAAGGGGGGCGCCCTAAACCAATTAAGACGGTACCTAGGTATTCAGTCATAAGTAAAGGTGACTGGAAATAAGTAAATTTGTTTTGCCTTCTCCCAGCCCCTGTGCTTATTATCTTCATGAACGCTATTATGATTGGTTTTTCTTGTGCAGGTCAAATTGGAAAAGGAGGCGAGCTGGCTCATGGACATGGGTTTTGACAAGATCACTGCTCTGAACTCGGAAGGGGGGTGGGCAAATCACGTGCACACATCAGGTAGAGCCCTGTCCAGCACTCCGATGATCATTTGCATGTCGTGAAATCAGAGGACACTCTTAATACAGCTTCATTTTTATGAACCGTATCAACACTCAATCATCATTCCGATCCCTTATATAAGTGAATTGCGCAGCCTCGTATCTTGCGATTGAAGTGCTACCGCATTAATTGGTTTAGAGAGCCCCCTCTCCCGTTTTTGGCCTTATTGTGCCAGAATATATCAGAGAATTCAAGGTTAATGGGGGAGTTTCTTCCGTGAACGAACGCTCTCCCGAAAACGGAGCCTCTATCATTTTAACCTCTATTCTCTCATACAGCCTAGCACAATAAGGTCAAAAACAGGAGAAAGGGGCGCTCTAAACCAATTACCGTATTAATTGGTTTTTTGCGCCGGGCGCAATCTCCCAATTTGATTAGTTTATATTTCTTAGTATTTTAAGTTTTTTTAGTTATAAAAACTAATTATTATTATTATTGTTTTATTTAATGTTTAGGCCTAATACGGTAAGACCTCTTAGAGAGTATATAATAGTATTATATTAAGGTTTTATTTTATAAATAATCCCTTATATAATAATTTAGGTTTATAACCCTTTCGGGCTTATTTTATACTATTCTTTTAATCCGTTTAAAATAAAGCGTAATAATTCGAAGTAAGAATATACTCTATTTATAACCTCTATTTTTAAATTAATCTAATTCTAAATAAATCTAATAAAATAATATAAAATAAATTAATTTAATATTTATAAATCCCTAAAAAACTTATATATAATATAAATAAAAAAGAGGTTAATTATAAGAAATAAAATATTATTCGATTCCGAGAAATAATAGTTTTTATTATTAGTTTTAAGCCTTTTAATAAGGGTAAATTTTCGTATAAAATCCTATTAAATTAATAAATTTTAAGAAATCCTTCGATTAAAAGAATAATTTAATTAAATAATTATAGCTTTTTATTTAAATTAAAAATAATAATCTTAATCGTAAAGGCTATTCATTAAATTTTCGTATAGATTTAAAGTATTTTATTAAATAGTTTAATATTTTTTTCTAATTATAAAAGTAATCTAAATTTATATTCTTACAATTAAATTTTATATAATATTATATAAAATTATTATAATTTATACGGATTACAATAAGTTTATATAATATTAAATATATAAATATATATTTTAATAGAGGCTTAATTTAATATAAGAGCTTATATGAATTAAATTTATTAGAAAAACGTTTTCATATATTTTTTTATTAGTTTTAACGAATTATATTTCGTAAATTCTTTTAAATTAATTTAATTCTATTAATTATAAGTTCGTTTTTCGGGCTTTTTATTATTATTTTATTTTAAACTTTTATATTTATGAGTTTATTAATCGCTTTATTATCTTTGATTCTTTTATATTTTAAGGCTTAATAAACGTAAATATCTTTTAATACTATTATATTTTAAATCTTATAAAAAGCCTATTATAAAGAATTAAAAGTATTCCCTTTAATATATTATATTATAAAGATATTATTAATATATAAATATATTTTATTTTAATTAATATTCGGTAATAATTTAATAATTCTTTTTAATCCCCTTTAAATTTTAATTATTTTTATATTAAAAATATATAATTTATTATTAATCGCTTTTAAATTAATTATAATCTATTTTTTATTTTAATAAATAATATAATTATAATCTATTTTTCTAATTTTATTTATATATTATTCGGAATCGTTTATAAAAATAGTAATATTATTTAATAGAAGAGTTTCTTATTATTTAATAAATTATTTTATAATGAATTTCTTTTTAACCCTATTTATTAGGTTAATTTTATAATTTAGCGAGAAATATAAACAATATAATATAAGTTGAAATATCTCCGGAAAAATAACTTTTATTTATTAAACCTTTATATATAATAGATATCGCGGTGCTTTTAATATATTAAGAAATCGAAACTTCGTTTTAATATTGTTTTTTAGAATAATAATAAAGGTTTTAATTCTCTTAATTAGAAGGTATATTTAATCTATTATAATAACTTTAAAAGTAAAATAAAATCTTATTTTCTTAAAAATTATATTAATAAATAAAAGTCTTATATCCTTTAACAAAATTTCTAAGGGAATTATTTTATATGAAAAAACTATTCCTTTTATTATAAGCTTTAAAATTTTATTAATTTAATTTATAAGTTTCCTAACTTTTATAATAATATTTATTTTAAATTTTAAATTAGATTCTTTATGATTTATATATTAAACCTTTATTTTATAAAAAATTAAAGGTAAAACGTAAATAAATATAATTTTTTATAAAGTAATAATTAAAAGGTTATATATAATACGTTTAAAGGCTTAAATATAATAAGTAAGATATAATATATAAACTATTCTTTCCGTAATATACTTTTTAAAAATTAACTTTTTATTAAATTATATTTTTAATTAATATAATACGAATTAAGAATTAAATTTTAGATTTATTATAATTAATTTAATAATAAGAGTATTATTAATTATAATAGATAGAATATATTCCCTTTATTATATAATAATATAAATTATCTTAAACTTTTTAAATATAAAAACGACTTTATTTTTATTATTATATTTAAGGATTTCTTAGATATTATCGCTTAATAAAATAATATTAATATTTAAATTATTATTAAACTTGTATAAATAAAGATTATTTATATAATTAAAATAGAGTTTTTTATTTAATAAGAGAAGTTTTATAAGATATAATATATAAAAGATTAATAAAAAGGGAGAGTTTTAAAATATATTATATTTAATATTATAAAAATCCGTAATTTTTATTTTGAATCGAATTTTAATTAATTTATTAAAAAAAAAAAGAATTAATTAACTAAAGTAATTTAATTAATTTGTTTTATTCTTTTATTCTTTTTAATAAACGCTTCTTTAAAAGTATATTAAACGCTTTTTATATATTTATTACAATTATTATAATTCGAAACCGATTAAAGAATACCTCTTTTATATTATATTTAAAAAAAGCAATTATATTTATAATCGAATATTTTAATAGAGCTTTATAGTATTATAGGCTCAAAACCTTTTTAATAAATATTATTTATATTATATAATATATAATAATTCTTTTAAAACCTTTAAAAAAATAGAAAAATAAGATAATTAATTTTTAGGATTTAAATAATATTTTATTTTTCTTATTAACTTTTAATATTATAATTATTTTTATGGATTTTTAGTTTTTAAAAAAGTAATTTAATTTAAAATAATAAGTAAAAAAGTTATAAATATAAGTTTCAATTTTCGGTTAATATACTTTTAAAAGATGAATTATAATTTTATTTATTTTTAATAATATATTATTAATTTTAATTATATTCTTTTTGATTTCGTTTATTAAAAGAGTTAAATCTTAGAATAAATATTTAATTCCGTTTTCATTCTTTAAGAAATATTCTTTTAAATTATTTTTAATATTAAAGCGTTTTAATACTTTTATATATAAAGATTCGATTTTTTCGAATATATTTTTAATAATTTCGCTTTTTATTAGAAGTAATAGGGATTTAAATTTATTATTTTATTTAATTTAATTAATAATATTATATAAGTTTTAATTAGTTTTAATATTATTAATTCGGGTTTATTAATATGCTTTCTTTACTTTTTTAATAATTACGAGAAATTCTTTAATTTCTAAGAAAAGTTCCCTATTATTTAACCGATAAATTAAATATAATAAATATATATTTTAATATTCTTTTATTTATTAAAGTATATTCTTTTTATGATTTTTACTCTTTTTTCTGATAATTTAAATTATTCTTTCAAAAATATTTATTATAAATTTCGTATATTTATTGAATTAAAGTTTATTCTTTAAAATAAATATATTCGATAAATTTTTTATTCTTATTTCTATTAAATCCGCAGATCTAAAAAGATTATTATTTAGAATTTTAAATTATATATATATACTTAAAATAATTCTCTACTTTAAAATTATTATAATTTATATTTTATAATTTAAAATATTATATATATTAATTTATATAATTAACTTTATATTTAGAATATTAAAGAATATAAAATCTAATATATAATTAATTTTATATATTTATATTCCCTTTTACCTAATATATTTAATATTACTTTTAATTAATTATTTTATAATTTCTCTACTTCGATTTATATTATTAATATTAAGTTCAAATAAATCGTATTAAATATTTATATTTCTTTTTATTATATAATTTTCTGGAAATTCTAATATTATAATATAATTAATAACCTTTAATATATAATCGATTATTAATATATATTTAGAATTGAAATTTTATTTATAATCGGTCTTTATTATTATATTCGTAATTTAATTCCCTTACAAATATAAATAAATATTTTAAGCCTATTTTCTATAAAAGTTTCTTTTTTTATTTAGAAATCTATTAGCGAATAAATATTAAAATCGAGATAATTTTAAATAAAAATTAATATTTCCGTTTATAATTCTTATATATAAATTATATTTATTCCTTTATTATAAATTACTTATAAAAATATAAGATATTATAAGGGGAATTTAATTATATTTCTCTAATAGATTTGAATATTTCTTATTAATTTATTATAATTATTCTTATATCTTTAATATAATCTATTTAATCTTTAAAGAATACTTCTGTTACAGGTCCAGATCTGTGACCCTTAAGTAGTCGAGTAGCATATTGGACTTCCATCCAATAATAGTCCCTTTTTGGGCAGTTCACTGTTGGTCCTCCTAGCCTGTGACAACTTCTTATAAAAATATATTAATATCGTTAAATATTATATAATTAGAATCCTTATTTCTTAATTCTTTTATAATTTATATTTTTTATATACTTTCCTTAATTATATTAAATAGATTAAATATAATAGATTATAACTTTAATATCGAGATTATAGAATTTATTAAAAGCTCTCTTATTTTCATAATTATAGAGCTTTTTATTCGTTAAATTAATAGAAGAAAAATAGAATTTATTTATTTATATTATATAATTATTTTATTTTTCTTTTACTTTATAATTTTATTAATAATATTTTACCTTTTAATTATTTTTTAAAATTCTATTATTATTTTCTCCTTTTTTATATAATCCTTATAAGCTTTAATATCGATTTTACGAAAACCGTTAAATTCCTTTTTAATTAGATTTTTAATTTTTTCTATTATATAAATAGGCTTTATTAAATATTCGTTAATTATAAAAAGATATAATCTATTATAATTAATCTATTAAAAGCGAAATATATAACTTTTATTAAAAGTATTGTTTTAATTATAATTACTTTAAATAACCTTATAAATTATATATTTCGAATTTCTTTTATATTTTTATATATTATAATATATTTAATAATTTAAGTTATAAATGTTTAATTTAGATTTATTATTAATAATATACAAAAAGTAATTATAATTTAAGATCTTAAATAATCGCATTTATATTTTAAATGAAATTATTTAAATATGTTTATTAATAAATAAATTAAATTATTTAATTATAAAAGATTAATAATTAATAAAGATTATTCTTATTTATATAAGAATATTCTCTTTAATTATAATTTATATAATTAATATTCTTTTAAATAAAATATTAAAAAAGGAATTTAAAATCTTAGAAATTATATATATAAATTAAACTTTTAGAATTATAATCTTTTTTATTTATATAATAACTTATAATATTTCCCTATTTTATTTAAAGAATTTATCTTTAATTTTAATTAATATTAATATAATTAACTATTTTATATATAACGTGGTTTATCACCGAGCGGCGCATATCACCGAGCGGCGTACTTCCCCACCACCCATCACTTTGGAACAAAATTAAACAACCACAACACATTATATTAATTTAAACTACTCAGAATCTGATGAACTAGATGTTTCTACAACGCTTTGACAAGTTTGCGCATTATGACCA